>CM033648.1:55826862-56098526 GCA_019512145.1 Engystomops pustulosus | reverse complement strand
ATATATATATATATATATATATATATATATATATATATATATATATAATGTGGAAAGTCCAGAGCAGCACCAGCCAACAGTCGGTGCAGTAGCCGATGATCCCTTGGCAAGGGTCCGCGATATAAATAGTGAAGAGGCAGCACTCCAACAATTGCTTGAGAAGGGTGCGGAGTAGCACCAAAACATTGCGGTTTGTTTTTTTCATGGCATGTGAGACTTTAACTTTATAGTATAGTTTTATTAATTACATATTTTTATTCCTTATAAAATTAGCCAATAAATGACTACAAATGTGCTTTTTGTCATTTTTACAATTAATGACAAAATATTGTATTGTTAAACTGAATACATTTTTACCAAAATATGTTATAACTATGTACAGCATCATTCCATCATCCTTTCCCCTAATTCAGGTACAGATGCAGAGGGTGCATGTACTTATGCAATTCTGCAAACTGTAAGTCTTTTCTGCAGCTCATTATGCTTTCTAAATTCAGCAAACCTAAAGCCTGGCACATAGAAACACAAATCTGGTGTTATATTAAACAGGAGAATCTGTCCTAAAAATTATATATGGTTGCTTCACAGAACCGAGATACCCACTTTTAAAGCTACAGTTGAAATCTCAGAAATAGACAGCTGTATATAAAAATCAATTTTTTTTACTACAGCTTTAAGAGTGTACGTCTCATTTTCTGTGCAGCATCCATACACAATCCATATTCATATTAAAGGGGGTAATTGTTTAATATGACAGAACTGATATAGCCGTTTGAAGATGGCCACTGTCATGACGTTTATAAAAGTCCTTTCTGCACAGTGTATGCGGAAATGGGACGTATATAGCCGTAGAGCAGTCCTGAAGGGGTTAAGCAAAAAAGCAGTGCAAGAGGTAAATACCTTTTAGCCATGAGTAAAAATGACCTCTGGTATCACATAGTTTTTTCTTCTTTGAGTTGGTCTTTTGTGTGTGTGCACTCCATGGTTGGCTTTGTACAGCAGGCAGGAAATATATACGACCCCAAGCAAGTCATTATATCTCCCTTGTACCCCAGACCTGTAAGAAAAAGGAGAAAACCTGGGCTATCCTATCCGTTACAGCTGTCCGCTGACCTTTCACATTCTTAAGAGAAACTGATATCTATATTGCAAATTAACAGATATGGAAGAAAACTTAATCTTACAATAACCCAGCAAAGACTCTACATTCCAGGTCTCTTGTGTGGTTTATATTTAATAAGGGCAAATAGGTCTTTCGACTAAGAGTATATTATATATATATATATATATATATATATAAAGAAAAAAAACACAAGCCTACAGTACTACTTACCAGTTAATATCACTGTATAAACAATTAGGATTGTTCCAGCGCAGGACTTTGGAAAAAAAAAAGATGTTAAAATACAAAACCTTTACTTCATATTGTTAAAAAAAAGCATGTGTACATGCTTTTTTAACAATATGAAGTAAAGTTTTTGGGATTTTAACCTCTTTTTTTTTAAAGTCCTGTGCCGGAACAATCCAAATTGTTTTCATTTGCTTCACATGGAACAGCTCAACTACCTCTACGTGCTAGCAAGGACCTCTTCACACTGAAATACTGCCAACGTATGGTGAGCTTTTCTTTTCTTTGACATCACTATATAAGATACACAATATTTGGTCTGTATTCTTTTGAATTAATGCGTAAAAATAAAAACATTTGTAAAACATTCATGACCTCATTTCACATGTACATTTGGTTATTAACTAAGCTCTGTTATGTCCCTCTCATACTAAATATATAGGTAAGTGCAAATCTCCAAATTTCACATGTGACTGTTTTTTTTCTACTTTGTAGATCCAATATTTAGTTCAGCTGTAAAGGCAATATGAAAATCATGTTGGAGCGCTGGGTTGTGAGGATGCTAAACACTCAAGAATCTGCTACTTTTAGCAGAATTTGGCTTTCCATCTAATGTACTGTATAAGGGGCTTTATGACTCTTTCATTGGCAGATTTCAACCCAATAAGGCAG
Organism: Engystomops pustulosus; assembly: GCA_019512145.1. NCBI lineage: Eukaryota > Metazoa > Chordata > Amphibia > Anura > Leptodactylidae > Engystomops > Engystomops pustulosus. The sequence goes on along the minus strand of CM033648.1, from coordinate 56,096,506 downwards.
ATATTGGGGTGAAATGAATAGTTTCAATTTGGAGTTCTGAAAGATATGTATGCAGACTACATATTATTTTTCGGACTATAAGGCGCACCCAATTATAAGGCGGTGCCTGCTAAAACATCTAGGTTCATACATAGGTATTATTATAAGGATGAATGACCAGCAGGTGGCAGACCTGTGCACTGTGCGGTTGTCTGTAAGTATGGTTTATATATAAGGCGCACTGGACTATAAGGCGCACCTTTGATTTCTAAGAAAATCAAAGGATTTTTGTGCACCTTATAGTCCGAAAAATATGGTAAGTTATAGTAATTAAAATATTGCAACTTATCTACACACTGCAGTGGTTATTGCTGCTTATTAACACAGCAAAGAAGTAAGCCATAATAAGAAATTACTATTTCTCAGAACTTCAGTTTCTAACCATTTCCCTGCAAGTTAGCCCTTGTCTAAACGAGCCAATAATCGAACAAATATGTATTCATGAGGATTGTGATTGGCAGGATTAGGCCTGTCCGCAAACAATTGCAGCAGTATACAGCAGTGCCCTGAGAATGCTGGTTCCTGATAATTGCTAAATAGACAAAGGGAAGATTCAGCAACAATACAGGAAATATATTGTAGGCTGATCTCAGCCTACACAGAAATGGTTTGTGATTACAGATTATTACCCTGCCAAAAAGTGATAATCAAATTGGTATTTAAGTGAAATGATGCTTGTTGTGGGCCTATCAATGGGCCATATAAAGGAGCTCTAAATCTAGTCTTAAAAAGAACCAGTTTGCATAATTTCACATAATAAACCATTATCAGTAGATTAAAACCTTCCAAATCATGTTTCTTTTGTATCCGAGCGAGGTGGTATCGTCTAAAAAAAATTAAAGAAATCAAGTCTTAAGTGATATGCAAATTAGTTGCACAAAGTTTTGGAGGTGGGGAACTCGCTTCCAAAATAAATCTCTTTCCATATCACTTTAAAGATGAATTCCTGACTACCCAGCTGAGGTATTAACGGTACAAGATTTGTGAGGTGTTACTCTCCTGATCAGGTAGTAGTTTATTAGGGTAACTTCTGCAGCTCTCTACCATCATATCACTTAGGCTATACTCACTAAGAATTCATCAAAAGAATACAATATCTTACAATCAATAGCCAGCATTTACCCACCCCTTGGCTATAAGTAACAAGTGAACTTTTAAACTGATTATCAATCAACATTAACATTCTGATAATTTGATTGATTATCCTATTAACCTTAACACCTGATAACACAATTCATTTATTATGTGATCTGCATTTAGATTGTGATAAGCAGGTGAATGTGATCAAACAGCAGCTGTGTTTATCCTACAAATAGGCACCTAAAATTGTAATGTCACACTGAATTTCCTCCTAATTTACAGGTAGACAAGAAAGTAAATAACTAAGGATTGTGTTCTGTTCCAGTGTATCATGGTAATACTCATTATGCATATAACTCATAAAGCAGCATGTCTAGGCTATACAGCTAGTACAGCACTTTGTTGCATGTCATGTGTCTGGGACTATATTCTGCTGGAATAAAACTATTTATGCCTTTTATTTCATGTGGAATATTACAGTATAAATGTCAGCATGCTACAAATTTAACCCCTTCAAGACGCCCGCGTCAATAGTACGGTGCGCGTCAGGTGCGGGTGCATGGAGAGGGGTTCATGGGAGACATTTATCAGGATTTATATGCTAATTTATTGGTGTACAAGCCCTAAAATAATCAAAATGCCCTGAAAACCGCCAGCCATTGTGATTATTTTCCACATTATGTGAAATTCAAGCCAAGGGAACGTGAAGGGGGTGCAGCAAGCGGCAAACAGTTGCGGGCTGATAGCGCAAATCTATGCCAGGCTGAGTTCTATGCTGCACAACCCAGTCATAAGATCAAGAGTCATGAGTCTGAATGTATCTGAGGCGCATGAAATGCCAGCGTATGAGAGATCTCTCCAGTAAGGATAACTGAACACACCAATTTTGTAGGAATCAATCCATAATCTGTTGTATATTAGATCTTTACCTATCCTTCCTTCAGCCTATTGAGGGCGTAGAAAGATATTACATATTAAATGTTTACATGTCCTGCCTATTGTTCCCAGGAAAGATATACCATAATTAAAGGTATGTGGAATCTTTCAACGTAACAATTGATCCCAATAATTGTTTCATGTAAAGGTGCCAGTAATGAGCTGATAGAAGGACCTTTCACATTGGACAATGATCAGCAAAAAACATTCCTGAGGCTACATGCGCGTGACCGTTTTTGTAGCTGTGAACTGACTCGACAAATTGTGACCAATGATCTGACTCGACAAACTGTGGCCAGATCACGGCCACTATTGACGTCTTTTACGCCCGTCACGGTGCAGTGAGCACACTGTCTGCATGTGCATGGTGATTTGGAGAAGAAGTCAGGCAAGCATTTGATTGATCTTGAGAAGGGTTAGCTCTATGTGTTTGGTCAAAAGGCCCAGACATTTTAGATGTAAATAATCCAAATCAGCCAATTGTGGGTATCAATGTAATGTTTATAAGGATTCTCACCTCTTCCCCTGATCCATTTGTTCTGGGGATAGTTTCTAAGAAATTAATAGTTTCGAAGGAATTAATATTCCTCAAAGACAGAACCTTTTCTTACTGGTATAACTAATTTTACATCCTTCTTATGTCACCTCAGGTCATCACATCTGTGCAAGCACATCATCCAAAGATTGTACGAGTGAAGTAGGCACATTCATTACTTAGGGGTCTTTTTTAAATCTGGGGACAAACTTGAAAATGGGGGAAATCTTTCCTAAATATGGCGCAAAATGGGACATATGACACTGTCATAAAGAGAAATTGTTTTTGTTGCCTATGTCAACCAAGAACATCACAACTATTATTTTTCAAGAATGCTAAAAGAAATGGAAGGTGTGCTGTGTTTGGTTCCAATGGATAACAAATTTTAAAAACCACCTCCATCACATCACTAAAGTCAGCCCATAGAGCGCTTACTGTACTGAGCTTTTCCCTCCTCAATCACCTGGTGATGTCTGGTTAGCATATGTTTGTCAGAGTCAATGCAGCTCTGAGGATAAAGCCATTAGAATAGAATAGTTGTACTGCATTACAATGCATGATCTTAAGGTTTATGTAGAAGGGCAGAAGGCTGCCTTGGACTCACCAGGGTCCATAGAGAGTTGTTTGTCCACTGGGGGAAGGTCTTCCAACTGAGAATAGCCTTGGGGGTCTGTCTTCCCTGGGAAATATCTTTCACTGTGAAATAAGAGCCAGTCAACTGATCACAGGGTGCCAGATAACCTTGCATAACCCCATTCTAAATTCCCTGCCATAGCAAATCAGTCAATCTGCTCATTCATTTGCTAAATACCACCCAAAAGTTTGCTGCATTTTAGCATTTCCTCAGTTTCTCTATTCAGCTGCATTTCTTCTATTGTGTATTCATTGTATTGACCTAGTTTACACCACTACATAGATACTACTGTACTCCATGTCAGCACTGGAAACCAGAAACTTTATGGTATTAATAATATTATAATACCGCTGAGCTTAATTCTGTGTAGGGTATAGAAATGATAATTATAAATGTTGATACTTATTCATAATAAAGTAATGTGCTCTCCATGGAGGTATTATACTTCATATGTGGATCTATATATTCTAGCCCCATTATAATGTTCAGAAGAATTACATTGGCATTCTGAATAGTGTTATCTGGCATATTTTGACAGTTGTATGTCCCTGTAATAAGTGGATCTGTTTGTTTTCACATTTATTTAATTGATATACTGTAGTGTCTTTTATATATTTGTTTAATTGGCTGTGTCCTAGTTTTTAATTACAGTATATCTATGTTTAATTTGGTGTCTGCACTTGTCATAAGCTTCTCCATTTTTCATATATTTCAATAAGTTGACTTTGCATTGACTCTGTCATTGATCATTGGTTTAAAATATGAGAAAGTGGTAGTTGTCGGTTGAGTCTCCCATAATATTTTTACACATTTTATGTATTAAACAAATCTTTCTATTATTTGTGGATTTTAGAACATAGCAGAAGTGGTAAACAAGAGTAAGTGAGAGTACAAAGATTTTATTTTATGACCAAAGCAAGTGCAGTGAGTGACACAGAGTGTAAGCTTCCATGTAATGTTTGGACTGATAGATGCGTTCGGCCTGTCCATTCAGAACAGCATGTGAAAGGGGAGAGTTTAGTAAATGGAAGAATCATATGTAGAAAATTACAACAAGATGATAATCAAGCAAAGCATCAATTAGACTTTCTGAATTTTCCATGGATAGAAAAAGGTGTACTATTATAATTTGCTGACTCTACTGAAATGTATATAACATATGGTCAACTTTACATTGTTGTATTTTGTACATTTTTAACTTCTCATGGTTGGCTATTACAGTCACTATGATCTATGCTAGGTTTAGTCATGTACTTTCTTTTGAGATTTTCCCACAAGATTCTAAAAGAATAGATGATTCCAGATTAATAATCATTTCATTAATAAACTGTCATGGAGGCATTCATAAAGCAATTGGTACAGATAAACAAAAAATTCTTCCATTAGTTGATGACGTGTAAAGAATGAGTTTTCTTGCCTGCAAATGACATTCTTAGTAATGATGTCCAATTGCAACGGTCTAAACATTTTTTTATGGGGATAATCTGATATGACTTTCTTTTTGACAAGAAATAGTTAAAACTGAGGGCTAGCAGACTGTTCACTGGAGTAATCTGAGAATTGTTGTTTTCAGAAAGTCTAGGGTTTTTACATAGCTGAAACTCAGTGGAATGGAAAGAACTCTAAGAACAGACTCATCATATCTACAAAGCTGAAATTTATGTTCCATATCAATAGCCCCAGGGACATAAAACTAGTTAATCCTTTAATTGCCAGTGGGTTCACCGGTGCCCTCACTTTTCCTTATATGCATGAACTCTTTTGCTGCTTGAAGGTTAAAATATGTGGAAAATGTATTTCAATTTTGAAAGACTTTAGAAAGAAGATGTTGGCAAGGACACAATCTATTTCACAGGCTCGTAAAAGCAATATTATAGCTATTTTGTGAAAGTTAAACAGTCTTTATTAACTGTCTGTCCCCAATGAGGCCATACTAGTAATAAATTATATCGAGTTTTATATATTATAAATGTTTTTCCTAAATTGGTGATGAATACTCATTTGGCCAGCTTCTATCCCTTCTAACACCCACATGCACATGAACAGCCTGCTATATCAAGAGTGCTTTTGTTATGGGAGAAGTGACAAAGCTGAAGTCAATACCTCTGTGGTCAGCATTTTGCTTTTAAAAAGAAGATAATCATACATGTTAAAATCCAATAGCTTTATCCTGGGCGAGAGCCCTTTATACAATAAATAATATCCTAAATCTATGAATTTCTCAAAAATCTGAAATATATTTAAATTGTTATAACCAAATGATTTTTATGCTGGTCCATTTCTGACATTCATCAGGTCTCCACTGTTACTTCCTGGTGTCCTGACACATGCAGGAAATGCCTGAAGATGCCTACTTGTGGCTACAACTAGTTCTTGATTGTGAACATATTTTAGGCATTTCCTGGATGTTGAAAGGGATATGGAAGTAAAGAACTTAAGGAACCCAGGCAACAATGGGTATAATTCTCAAAGTCTGAGTGACCCCATCAAGGTTTGCATTTCACCAGAATTTGGATAGTTATCTATCATTATCATTGGAGCCATCTTCAAATGTGTCCCATCCCAGTGTCTCCTGGTCACCAGACTGCCTTATTTTTCCTGCTTTTCACTCTTTCATTTTTGTGCCCTTAGACCCACTCTATATTCCACTGGATGCAGGTAATTTCCATCCCATTTCCTGGGCTCTAGGTACTGGCACTACAGGTTTAGTAGCCTTACAAGACTTTCAGGCTCTAAACTTAGAACGAAGACATCAAAACAATTCATTATTCCCAAGTGAAAAGAATCAGTTTTTCCTAGGTTGACTGTAGCCATTTCGGCACCAAAGCTCTCATCCTTGGTAAGACTTCTTTCAGTCGCGGCTACGGCTGGGCGGGCAGACGTGGGCCACGGTGGAGAGGAAGAGAATCAAGCGCTGCTCGCCTCTCCATAGAGAATAGTGTTGCAAGGCCGCGCCAAAAGATAGAGAAGGTTCTATCTTTTATGCGGCCACAGCACATATGTTGAGCACACGTTGTGCTCACAGTACCGAGCCTGGGCAACGTAGACAACTATTGGGGGCAGATATGCGGTCTTAAATTTGCGGCCGTATATTTACACCCCCCATACGCTTGTGTGCATGCATCCTTACCCTGTGTCACTATAAGCAGTTATAAATTTGCAACACTTTGACATATCCAGGGGATTTTCCGAATGTTTCTCTATATTCAAAGTTCTAAATTCTCTCCTTTTGAAGCAGATACCAAATTGCTTCTAGGTTTGCTTAGTCATGATTCAACAAACAAATGAAAAATACCATATAAATAACACTCCTAAAGCTGGTCACATGACATGGGAGGGAGGAGAGTAGGAAGGTTAATTAGGGGTAAGTTAACCCCTAAAAACAAAGACAACTTCATGTTCACATTGTAAGTTGAAAGTTATTTGTTATAAAATGCAAAAAAGGAGAATGATCCATCAACTGCATTTCGTGCTATATAGCTGTTTAATATAATTGTATACAAGATAACCCAAGAACCTGATTAAATCTTGTGTATACTAAGTGTTGAATTTAATAAATAGTTATGAGATCATGTCAAGAGTTCATCCCATTCGGCTGTCTGGTGCTCAAAATGAAAATCCAGTAAGATTCTCTATTAAATAACCTTTTCTGACGATCCCCTCCTCTGACAGGTCTGGATAATTTTTCTATACCTGTCCACCTTAAACTTGTAAGATCCCCCTTATGAACCTATCTGAAATGCCATGTCAGGGAAGAAATATTCACAGAAGAATTCATAACATCAGAAATGTGCCGTCTTTTATGGACTTTTGCTGGACAGATGGTGCATCCTACATACTGAATTCTGCACGCTATGCAGGCAGCTAAATAGATGATGTGGGAGGTGTTGCAATTTATGTTTTGATGTTATAAGACATTTGTGTGGTGTAAGAGGTAAATGAATTCCCAAACAGTATGTGATCACATGCTTTGCAATGGCTTTGGCCACATTTGTGACAACCCGGATAATCCAGCTATCTGCCTCTGTTTTTTTAACTCAAGAATAAACTTGGGGATAATGTTGTTCCTAGAGTCATACCTATATGATCTACCCTTTTGTTCTTACTGTTCAAAAGTTCTGACTTTGGTTTATTGTTTACCTTATTGTATGCTGATGTAATAAGTTGTTCATTATAGCCTCTTTCTTTTAATCTTTCACTAACAAGTTTGGCTTCCTCAGTGAAGTTAATATAAATTGAGCAACTTCGTTTAGTCCTAATAAATTCCCCAAAAGGGATGTTACTGGTAACATGCTTCGGATGGCATGATGTCGATAACAAAATGGAATTGCCCGCTATTACTTTCTAAAATGGCAAAACCACAATATTAGGTAAAAAGGCAATACGCGGGTTTCCAAATTCATAAGTGCATCTAAGATTCATATCATTATTGTTAAAAACAGGTCATCATTTCTTGGAAACTCTGTATTTTGCCATCCCAAATCCATATGAGGTCATCAATAAATCTGCCCATCCATCGTGTTTTGTTTTTGAAAGGCTTGGAAGGGGAGAACACAAAAAATTCTTCCCAACCTATCATATATATATATATATTTGCTGGTGGGGGAAAACCCCCTTACTTGCAAATAGAAGTTACCGTCAAACATGAAAAAGTTATTTTCCAACAGGAATTTAGTGGCCATCCCAATAAAGTCTTTTAGAGTTTGACTATACATACTTTATAACTCTAAATTTCTCTCCAGGATTCTAATCCCTAGGTCGTGGAGAATGGAAGGGTAAAGTGCCACAACATCACAAGTAGCTAGACTGCACCCATTCATTCCCATTTTCCCCATTTTGTCAATTATTTGTAATAAATGTGGTATATCCCTGAGAAAACTGCGGGGGGACTTTCGTTAATGGCTGTAAAAAGGGGTCCAGCCACTCTCCCAATCTCCACCACAATAGGATGAAGGGGAGGTGGAAATACCCCTTTATGGATCTTTGGGAGAGAGTGAAATAGCGGAGTGACCGGATGATCAATACATAAAGTGTCCCTTAATCTCATGCTATGGCCCCTATTTGGAAGACTTCCTCTAAAAAACGAAATAAAGAATATAGAAAACAGGAAGAGGGAAATGCGGTAGAAATGAGTATACGTGGGTTACTAACGTAGCAAATAACCGCTGTGTAATAGCATCCCTATATTAATGGCCACTTCAGGTCTAAAACCTCCATATAAATATTGAAAAAGCCAAAGGTACCCCTTAGAAGGAGGGGAGAGGACAAGACTAAATAAATGAAGCTATGACATTTGAGTAAAATTAAAGTCTTTATTGTTGCAATATAGATAAAACATGGTTTTCTATAAACAATTATTGGCACCATGAATAAGGTGCTTAGAAATATGCAGTACAGTGACGGTAGCACAGGAAGAAATGCCGTCAACCCGGACAGAAATAGCAGAAATACTAGTTATGGAAATTGTCAAACAATGATGGCAAGGAAAGTTAGATATGGTGTAATAAAATTCCTGGCATATGTATAGTATAAGAAAGAGAACCACTTTATGCTATACTAAACAATGTATAGTCAACCAGATGCTAATTGTGAAGCCTTACCAATGAATAGAAAGTGGTGTACTCCACTGTCACCCCCAGACGAAGGCTCAATCAGAGCCGAAACGGGGCTGCCGTTTCATGTATCATGTATACTATTGTATTAAACAACTATATAGCATGATATACAATTGGTGGATTATTATGTTTTTTTGCATGTTATAACTAATTCCTTTCCACTTACAATGTGAAAGTTGTCTTTGTTTTTAGGGGTTAATTAAACAACCCTTCCTACTCTCCTCACTCCCAGGTCATGTGACCAGGTTTAGAAGTTTAATTTAAATGTTATTTTTCATTTGTTGGATCATGACTAAGGCTTGCTAACCGAAATGCGTTGATCATTTTCTCTGTGCTCTTTTACCCAATGTATATTTGCTGATACACGAATAAAGAATTCTTTTAGATTGTTTAGAAGTCTGAGCTGGAACTTTTTCACTTTGATTTTACAGGCTTTATGGTACATAATTTTGGGGCATCTATAGCTAATTGATGAGATTTTATTAACGCTTTGTTGGTGGAGGAAATGAAAATCATACATTTTTGGTAAGATTATTTAGCTTTTTTTCGCCTTTCACCATACCATAAAAATAATATTTTATTTTTATTCTATTTATATGGATTCTTTATTTTTTCTCGATTTTACTGAATAAAAACTAATTTGGAGCTAATCTTGTTAGTTTTAGTATCACCATCATTTCAGAGGCATAACTTTTTTAATGTTCAGATGACAAATCTGGTTAAGGGCTTATTTTTTGTAAGAAGAGTTGTTATCTTTAGCTGTCTTATTTTGCAGTGTGTAACTTTTTTATCACTTTTTAGAGCATTTTTTAACGGTTAAAAAACGGTTAAAAAAATTAACTGAACGTTTTTCAGGTTTTTTTTAACTTTTGCTTTATTATACAGATTGTTTACGGTTGCAGCAATACCATTATGCAATACTTATGCAATACTTTATTAAGTTTTTGTACGTGTTATTTTAGGGCCTTATATTTTATTTTTTATTTATTTTTATTTATTTTTTTACTTTATACAAACTTGGTCTTAATTAGAGATGAGCGAACACTAAAATGCTCGGGTACTCGTTATTCGAGACGATACATATAAAATCTTACAAAAAGATCCCACTCCAATTTTTCTTACCAAGATTTTGGATACTGCTAAAGAAACAACCTAATCTCAATGAACGAACATATATATATAATGAACAGACCAATATATATATATATATATACAATGAACAGACCAATATATATAACATATATATACAGACTAGAGATGAGCGAACATGCTCGTCCGAGCTTGATGCTCGGTCGAGCATTAGGGTACTCGAGACGGCTCGTTGCTCGGACGAGTAGTTCCCCTGCTCGAGATCGAGCATTTAATTAAAAAAACACAGTGAAGAACAATGAAGAATAGAATAAAAACAGTGAACACAGTGAACACAGGATCATTTAAGTGAAAAACACAGTGAAGAACACAGTGAAGAATAGATTACAGATGTTCGGCACATCTGCTTACTTGTCGGAAGATACGCGCGGAACGGTGCGAACAAAATAGTATGTGAAGAACAATATATATGTGTGAAGAACACATTGTCCCTGACCAGCAGCAGCTCTCTCCCTAGCGGCATCCAGAGACAGAATGATCCGAGCAGCGCGGCCAGCGGCTAGTCTATCCCAGGGTCACCTGATCTGGCCAGCCAACCACTGCTATCGACGTGTAAGGGTACCACGTCATGCTGGGTGGAGTGCAGAGTCTCCTGGCTTGTGATTGGCTCTGTTTCTGGCCGCCAAAAAGCAAAACGGCGGGAGCTGCCATTTTCTCGAGCGGGCGAAGTATTCGTCCGAGTAACGAGCAGTTTCGAGTACCCTAATGCTCGACCGAGCATCAAGCTCGGACGAGCATGTTCGCTCATCTCTAGTCTTAATCCATTGATGCTCTGATCGCTGGTTCAAGTCCAAGACACTGCACTACAATACTAATGCTGATGACACCCTGCTATATACTTCTGCACGTAACATCACCCCTACCTTATTCCAGAACACTAGCGATAGTGATTGTGGGATCACTATGGCAGCGAGGCAGCAGGCCCGCTGTCTTGGGGTTGTGCTGGACTCTGATGTCTCCTTTTCACATTGTATTCAATCTCTTGCTCGCTCTTGCTGTGTGCATCTCCAGAATCCGACCATTTCTGACAATTCAAACCTCTATGATGCTAATTGTTGCTCTGAAACACTCTGGACTAGACTACTGTAACTCCCTACTAATTGGTCTTCCACTCACTAAACTCTCTCCTCTTCAATCTATTCTTAATGCAGCAGCCAGGGTTATCTTTCAGCTCAAATGCTACATGGTTGCCTCTCGTCTGTGCCAGTCACTGCACTGGCTGCATGTCTACTTCTGTATTCACTTTAAAATAATAACTCTCATCCACAAAGCTCTGAATAATGCTGCACCTCTGTATCTCTCTTCTCTCAGCTCAGTTTATGGCCCTACTTGTGCCCTTCGATCTGCTAGTGATATTAGATTAATCTCTACCTTAATTTAACATCTCATGCACGTCTCCAGGATTTCTACCCAGCGGCACCAATTCTCTGGAATGCCCTTCCCCGGACTGTCGGACTAATACCCACCCTCCAAAGCTTCAAACATGCTCTTAAAACCCATCTCATTAGGAAGGCCTATTACAGTTGCTAACTGCATGAAATGCCAACTCTCCCTTTACTAATCCATCCTATGTCCTATCTTGCGACTGTTATCCGGCAAACACCTGATATACACCAAGTTCCAGGCTTCTCTGCAGTTTTTTTCATCGTGGACACTATAAATAACATGACGGCTGATGGCTGGTTCAATTTGCTGAAATTATATTTATTAAATTATTAATTATTTTATATTGTTCCCTTATAGGAAATGGCTGTACCATTGTACAATCTCTTTTACCTCTTGTGTCAACCCCTTATCCTCATAGAATGTAAGCTCTTGTGAGCAGGACCCTCACTCCTATTGTTCCATATGACTGTTAGTACTCTGTAATGTAATATTATATTTGTACAGGCTGTCCCCTACTTAAGAACACCCGACTTACAGATGACTCCTAGTTACAAAAGGACCTCTGGTAATTGGTAATTTACTGTACTTTAGCCTTAGGCTACAATAAACAGCTTAATTGTCACTGAGACCATAAAAAAAGCTCCATTGTCACAAAGACCAAAAAAATTCGCTGGAGCTACAATTATAAAATATACCATTCCGACTTTCATACAAATTCAACTTAAGAATAAACCTACAGAGCCTATCTTGTACGTAACCCGGGGACTGCCTGTATATGTCCCCTATGATTTGTAAAGCGCTACGGAATTTGATGATGCTATATAAATAAAGATTATTATTATTATTATTAGTATATGTATAAACATATTTCATTGTACCAAGAATTTGTGCACTGATATCAGTTAGTTGCTTTATGTCTTTGGGACCTGTAAACCAAAACAAGACCTATGGAAACTAATATTTTGCACTTCCCAATCATTTCTCACATAGCAACAGTGACAAGAAATTTGGTCAAAAAATTGTTTTTACCATGTTGCCTCAATATGTTCAATATGTACTATAGTACAGGCAGTTCCCGGGTTACGTACAAGATAGGGTCCGGAGGTTTGTTCTTAAGTTGAATTTGAATGTAAGTCGAAACTGTATATTTTATAATTGTAGATCCAGACAAAAAAATTTTGGCCCCAGTGACAATTGGAGTTTAAACATTTTTTGCTGTAATGGGACCAAGGATTATCCATAAAGCTCATGACAGACCCTTACAGCTAATTATGCAGCCGGTCTCGAATATGCATGCAGAAAGCTTCACCAGAGGTCAGAGGGGTCCGTCGGGGAATATGGGTTCGTCTGTTAAGTGGGTGTCCTTAAGTATGGGAACCCGCATGTATTCAACATGTACTATGTTCATGTGTTAACATCATGTTACATGTTTACTAAATACTGAAGTAAAATATAAAAGAAAAATACAAACAACAAAGAATATTTTGCTCCGCCAAGATACTGTAAAACACTAAACTTATAAACCCCTTACAGGCCACGTCTTTTCGTTTTTGCTTCCGTTTTATTTATCTGCCACCTTCAAAAATCTAAAACATTTTTATTTTTCCATGTCCAGAGCGGTGTGATGGATTATCTTCCTTATTGTCCAAAATGGTGGTATTAAACCCATTAAGGCCGCAGGGTTTTTCGGCCGATTTCTCGACGCGCCAACTCTCAAAAATCCATAATTTGCATTTTTTTACGGTAAGACATGTGTGAGGGCTATTTTGGGCGTAACCAAAATTTTACTTGCTTCCCGTACTGTTATTTATTTTAACATGCCGTGAACTGCGAAAGCTGAAAAAAAAAATCCCAAATGTGAAAAATTGAAAAAAAACGTCACGTGCCGTACGTTTTGTGGCTCAGTTTTACGACTTTCACTCTTCGAGCAAAATAACATGCCTTTGCTTATTCTTTGGTTCGGTGCGATTAGATCGCGGGTTGAATACCCAAGTTATATAGGTTTGTATTGTGTTAATACATTTTCAAAAATAAACGAATGTGATAAAAAAAAGAAAAAAAATTTTGTGCATCTATAGCTAACAATCGCTAATAACTTGGCGCAGGCGATGTGTGAGGTGTCATTTTTGCGAAAGAGGCAATGTTTTCATTGTACCATTTTGAGGTCTGTGCGACATTTGGATCATTTTTTATTTCATTTTTATGTTATGTTCAAAAGTGTGTGTTGTAAAAAGTCGATTTCGGACATTTGGGCTCCCATATTCCCGCTCGGAGGTCACTCGCGCCGTAAAACGTTGGTGTATATTTTGATTAGATCGGCATTTTGGACGCGGGCGAACTAATATGTTTGTGATTTTACGTTTATTATGTTAGATCCGTTCTAGGGAAAGGGGGGGGTGATTGAACTTTTAATATTTTTATTAATTTTTTTTATTTTTAAACTTTTTTGTTTTCTTTTTTTGTCACTATTTTTTAGACAAAAAATCAGGGTACATTAACCCTAGATGGGTCAGATCGCTCCGACCATATACTGCCCACTACTTACAGTATGCAATATAGGGCATTTGCAGGTCATACATTACAATGAGCCACTGGGCGCATTGTAAACGGACCTGCATACGCCATGTACATGTGTCAAAAGAAGACCGAGGCTACCAGGTAACCGATCGCCGCCCCCCGATGACGTTCGGGGGCGTGTCGATCGGAAAAAAGAAAAAAGATGGCGGCGGCCCGCGCGCCGCCGTTTTAAGCCGCCGGCGACTTGCCGGCGGCGTTTCCGTGAAGGGATAATAGCTCGACCGCGTGCAAGCTCCGACCGCAGGTTATTAGCGGTGGGGGTTTTTGCAATATGCCAAAACCCCCACTTTGTATGAAAAAGGACTCAGCCCGTTTGAGCCCTCTCATTACATCCTTATACCTCTGCGCCGTAGAGCTACGGCGCAGAGCGTTAGGGTTAAATATCCATGCGTGTACTGGAAGCGGGAAAAAAATTCCAGAGCAGTGAAATGGTAAAAAAATGCATTTGTGCCGTATTATTGTGGGCTTGAAATTTTTACAGATTTCACGTGCCCCAAATGAAATCCGTCAACTTATTCTTTTGGTCCGTACGTTACGGGGTAACAAATTTGATAGGTTTAATAATATTTTCATACATTTAAAAAAATTAAAACTGTACAAAAATTTTTTGTGGGATTTTGTCGTCTTCTGGCACTAATAACTTTTTTATACTTTGGTGTATGGAGCTGTAGGTCGTGTCGTTTTTTGCGGATTTTTATCACTTTTTATAGAATTTTTAATTTTTTTTAAATGGCAAAAAAGTGCCATTTTCGACTTTGGGTGTGATTTTCCGTTACCCATGAAGTTCATCCATGAATTTGTTTCTCTGAAACTGCTGACAAAGTGTTATTTTCTCAGCTTGTTAAAACAATGTGACATATTGTCACAGTTAGGCCCATTTAACACTTGCGAGTGTGATGCGACTCATCACAATCGCAAGTGTGGAAGGGGCCTTAGGCTGGGTTCACATTACATTTTCTGTATAAGCTCGGCATATGTGTTGGGAAAGCTCCCGACACATACGGTGAACGTATCCATTGACATATGCTGGCAGACGGAGGCATAGTTGTTGCCTTCGTCTGACCAGTACACGTCGCATCCGCCGAAAAAGGCTGGATGAAAAGACGTGGAAAGTTACTTCTTTCCATCCTGCTGAGTGACGTATACACCCAGCGTAGGTAATAAAAGCCTATGGGGAGCGTATGCAACATATTGGGGCAGATTTACTTACCCGGTCCTGTCATGATCCAGCGGCGCGTTCTCTGTCGAGGATTCGGGTCTTCTGCCGATTCACTAAGGTAGTGCGCCCCATGTCCACCAGGTGTCGCTGCTGCGCTGAAGTCCTCCGGAGTCCGCTGGAGTTCACCATCCGTTGCTGGGTGCAGGTAAGCGCGTGTCAAGCGACACATTTTAGAAAAAAATTAATTGGCAGTTTTTCCGGATCCATTGGGTTTTCCGATGGCTGCGCCCCCCCGATTTTCGTCGTGGGCATGCCAGCACCTATGCGCCACAATCCAATCGCGTGCGCTAAAAACCCGGGGCAACTCGGCGCAAAACTGTGATTTTCGGGTAATGCGACGCCAGGTAGCGATTCGAGCCCTTAGTAAATGACCCCCAATGTATCCATCCTCCAGGCTCGCTGAGTGGTTACTTCAATCAGCAGGAGGGGGGACCTGGCAAACATCGGCAGCAGCCAATCACCAGCTGCTGCAGTTGTACACTCCTACCCCCAGATTGGGAATGTGCCCAATGTGTCCTTACAACGTATGGCACACAATGTGATGTGTACCCAGCCTTAAAGAAGTATTTCAATTATATCATCAGGAAGACAGCAGCCAAGAGGAGTTTAATCATCTCTATGGAGAAGGCTACAATAGAACTCGGTTATGTCCCAATGGTGGGACCTCCCCTGATCTCACCTTAGTCTTGTTTAACTGACTAGTTCACAACTCCAGTCATGGATTTCAGGTATAGATTTTGAACCTCCATTTATTAAAAGGTAGCTTTACTGAATCCACTAGAAATAGGGGGTGTCGCTGTTTTGTCCTTTTCGACATGAATTGGGGATGGATTTTGAGGAGGAATTTTCCACTTAATAATCCTTTGGCTACATTCACACGATGTATGCCCGCCGTATCGTATTACGCTGCTCACCCCCGCCCCTCTCCATAGGAAGATACAGCGCACAGCGCCGTATCACGGGAAAAGATAGGACATGTCCTATCTTTTTCCGGGCTACGGAGCGGTATGGTGCTGCACATGTGCGGCACCGTACCGCTCCCGTAAAGGACCGTGAGCCCATAAAAGTGTATGGGGGAGGTATATCAGCCGTACATACGTCGGCCGTATATACGTCCCCCATACATGTGTGTGAATGTAGCCTTTGTGTGAACTTGATTTTACAGACGTGATATAGGCGAGAAATGTACTCCCTCCCGACCACCACAAGTTTAGCCTTTAGCATAGATGCAAAGAAAACACAGGTTGCATTTTATGTAGTAATACCAGTTCAGTTTTCTTGTGCCAAAAAGAAAAACTTGTAACTTGGAATCCTGCCCTCTTAAATACAGACCAATGGTTAATTATTAACCCAAGAAACTTTACTAGCTGAGCTTTGCATGATTAAACTCAAGACACAACCCACTGTTAGTTGTAGATGGCCATCGCTGATGCGTCTACGGCCTGTTGCCCATGAGCGAATTTGTTCTGACAAACTTGCCCCGTTCGCATGCGAATGCCGAGCCTATAACTGTTAGGTTATTACGCAGAGTTCCCTTCGGCAGTTGTAGTTTACCTGGACACCCACGGACCATGTTTGTCTGAGGAAAACTTTGTGGGCAACGGCCCTAAGTCTTTCTTTTGATTGCTTCGAAGGCTTTTACTTGTAGAAATTGAATGTATACGGGTAAATCATTAAAGAGCATTTCTCATTTGGAGTTAAGGTAGGAATCCCAAGTCTACAGTAGTTGTGCCAGGTCTGGAAAGCACTTGGTCGGGTGCCATTTATCTGCACTCGCCGTTGAAGCCTTTATGTGCGTCCTAGTCAGTGTATATGCAACGGTGGGATTAGATGTTAGAATCAATGGTGTCATGTCTGCATTGACTGTCCGATAGTCCCTTGACGTCCCATTTTTCAAAAGAAACAAGGAAAGCAACAGGTTGGATTTTAACCTGGCCAGCAGCGTCGGTGTCTGCCAGCCACTTCTTTCCCAGTGGGAGATGAAGCAGACAGCTGGCTCGGAGAACAGTTGTTTAGCTGACAGCAGTCTGAGCGTGAACATGGTTCAGTGGGTAATATAGGGAATAAAATTATGTTTTTAGATACGGGGCAAGTAAAATTTGCACCTCGGGCAATACTTGTCCGCCATTTATTTAAAAGTTTTTGGTGCTTAGGTGCTCCTGAGTTATATTTGACCATCCTGCAGTAGTCCGAAATTCACTTTGTGTGTTATCAAAAGCCCTGGTAGCGGCTTAACCCATCCATTCCCACCTTACTTGTTCAGATGAGCTCAGCAGTAGTGCACGGAGAGATGATTATCTCGAACATCTTGGCAAATTGTTATAAACCACAAGTAAGGCCTCTTGCACACTACTGCGTTCAGCCATGGAGAAATGGTCCATGGACTGAAGATCACAGTTTTCTACGATGCAATTAGCTCCAGCCTCGGCACAACACTGACATTCTCAGTGCAGGGGCCATTACTCCCGCCGTGAAGCTGCTACCCACAGAATCATCGGAAGCTACAATGCTGCATCGGGTTGGAGAACTATTTTCAGTCTGGGGAGCGCAAAAAGCCAACACACCGGACACTTTTCCCACAATCGGCACAGCCCTTTAAATGAGTCCTTACTGAAATGCTATGGAGATCCTGTAAATTTCCCTCCGAACCAATGACACAGCACAAGGTCCGTTTACAGGCGATGATACCACGTGTGGCAATGGACAATATTACGACCATCCGCGGACTCCAGATTACAAGAAGCTATATCAATTTTTCGATCAACGACAAGCTATCTTCCTTTGGGCGAATAAATAGCCTCACAGAGATTTTCATTCGGTTTCCCATAACCCCTTGCACACAAGGAGGTTGCGCTGTATCTCCACCGTGAAGAGTCACACTTTTGGAAAATCTGTTGTTTTAGGCTGCTAGGCGTCTCGGCAGACAGCGACTGAGCAGGGTCTCCGGGATTCACAACTTTATGGGAAAATATACGCAATAATCGGGGTTCAGTGTCTGCTCCGGGAAAGTGGCCATATGTGGTCGGAAGCAAAAGATTAGGTTAGGTGGAAAGATCTAGGCTGCCCCTCTTCTTGATAATTTCTCCGTTAATTAAAAGCTGATGCACGACTTAAGGTGTCAAGTAGGGACGTGGAGTCACCTCAGAATCGGAGTCGACAAGATTATGTCATTACCCCAGTGACCTGACAGCTCTGAGAATCACACGAAGAAAGGACATTATTCCAGCTAAATAGCAATTTTTTTTCCCGACAAGCCATCGGGAGGGGGGGGAGAATACAGTGTAATAACGCAATTACCCTTCCCCCTGCAAATGTTTTTTTTTTATTTTTAATCCCCAACATCTTTTGTTGTGCAGATGAATAGATTTTGTTCTTTTGTTCTATAAAATAAAAAAAGAAATTTATATATTTTTTTGCAGAACTCAAAATGGCTTCCTGCAGCACGCTGCTCATTTGTTTATTTTTTTTTTCTTTTCTTCCTTTCAGCCAAGAAGAAGAAAGACAATAAATATATATTTCTTTTGTGAGCCGAGGGAGGGGTGAGGCATTCAGCAGTCATGCTCAGTCTGACATCAGACTCACATTAAGATTTAACTCTGCGTGCAAAGCCGGATGCCTTGTCTGGAAACGGATGACAGCGAGAAAGAGGGAAAAAAAACCCTTAATTATAAGATTTAATAACGATCCATCAACCGGTCATCGTTAGGACGTTACCCCCCCCCCCCCCGTTATAGGTTAAAATGGATGGGGCTTCAGTCACAATGCAGTTCAGAAAGTGTCACAAGTCTGAATCTACAGCAAGATACAAGAGGGGTGGGGGGGAAGGCACCCAATTTTCACATGTGCACCAAGAAGAACATTTTGATCTTCCTTGCATCGTTACGCGAGCGATCGGCAAAACACACATTGCAGACCCTTACCCATCGCGGAAAAATATAAAAGGAGAGCAACATCAGACGTCACGTGACACGTCGGACAGATGTATAATTTATGCTTTTAAAAAAAAAAAAAAAGCCTCGATAATTTATGAAAACGAGAGAGACGGGAAACAGGCAGCGGCGCTCAGAAGAGCGGAGGGGAAAAACGTGGAGGCGAAAAGCAGCAACGAGATGATTGGAGACAATGACAGACATCGGAAGACGCGGTGTTCTGGTTGAAAGCGCGTTCATCGTGCACGGCGAGCCGAGGGAAATTATTTATTATTAATTTTAAAAAATTATAAATATTCAATTAATCTCATGATACAATATGAAAAAAAAGCAGCGTCTAGGGTTCCACATGAGAGAAGGTGTGTGATATATATATATATATATATACATACATTGTGTACACAAGAATTACAGGAACACCGTATAACCCAGACCCAAATAAGACTGGACAGTTTGGTGGCAAAAGAGATTGGCCCAGATTTACTAAAGCCACGGCGCCAGTTTTCTGTCGGACTTTGCACGCTCTTTTAGGTGCAAACTGATTGCACAGGTATTTAAGAAGTGTCCGTGCCTCTTTGGTGTCGCGCGTGTACTATTCCTGGTGCAAAACAAAATTGTGCACTGTAGGGGGCGCTCCGGTGCTCAGTCGGACCGTGCGCAACAATTATCATGCAGAATACGACAAAAATGTGTCTCGCACGCCCCATGTTAAAGGTGCACCAAATAAAAGTTGGTGCACTCTGTCGGGGCAGTGCAGGGGGCGCCAGATTCATGAAGAACGGGCGCCAGAAATGATGAATCTGGCGCCCCCTGCATGTTACACAGGTAACTGTATAATTTATATTTTTATAAACTTAAATTTATAAATCTCAGGATCACGGAGCTTCTAAAGCGGCGTTCAAAGCTTTTTGTATGCACTCGGCTGCACCTAAAAACAAATATATATTGTGTGCCCCCCAGTCCGTAAGTCCATCTATATAATGTCCCATTTCCGGGCAGTCCCTGGTCTAAAATGCCCTCTGTTCTGCAAGTACCTAATTTTAGCCTCGAGTATAAGCCCAGGGTGGGAAATCCATCTACTTCTCTTCTATAAACTGTCCAGCAGCCTCCCCTCACTAAGGAAATGTTTGCAGCAGCCTCCCCATCATTAAATCTGCTGGTAGATGGCAGATGTGGCTGTAAGAAGTAAGGGACCCCCTGTTTGTGGCGCACTTTGTGCAGGTGACCAGACATAGGACCGGCTCTATAATTAGTAGTCGCTCGCTCACAGTCGATGGGGGCCGTGAAACAACTGCCGATTTTTGGACATGTTTTACCTAATGCATTTCAAAACGCAAACAAGAGGTTTATGTGATGTTAAAGGAAAGCTGCCCTGTACTGCAGTATATGGCATTTTTGCACAGTATTCATTACAATATGGCAACCCCCGAGGTAGCGACGATCGTCTTGTAAATGCTGGCGGCGGCATTGGAAGGGTTAATACCCGCGATTGGTGCAAGCATTGGCTGCAGGTATTATTGGTGGGCGTTTGTTGCAATACTGCGCGGTGCATCAAGGGGTTACAATTATGCTAATGAGGCAGAGGGGCTCTGGTGGGCATTTTCAGAGCCCCTCTGTGCTGTAGGGTCACAGGCTGTTACACTGAGCAAAACCTGTCGCCCCTGCTTTCCCCCCTCGCCTCCATCTGCCTGTGGAATCTAATAGAGTAACCGCAAGTGAAAAGATATCAGAGAGGGGCTCTGGAAACATCCCCCCCCCCCCCCCCAGAGACCCTCAGGTTCATTAACATATTTTTAAAACTTAATTTTAGAAGGAAGGATGCCCATGGATATAAATCCATATTTCACAGTCCTCCTGCTACTAACAACATACAAAAAAGTCTGAATGCACACATCTCCAGGTAGATTACCTCATTACATTATGCACAGAGCACAGCAGTGTGAGTACAAGTGCCCCTTATGCACTTGGAGAAGCTACAATCCTGGAATATGAATCCATATCTCACAGTCCTGCTGTTAGTGACAAAAAAAGACAAGGTCTGATTACACATCTCTCCAGGAATAATGCATAACACTGGCTGCAGAGAGCACAGAGCACAGCAGTGTGAGGTCTGATTACACATCTCTCCAGGGACAATACATAACACTGGCTGCAGAGAGCACAGAGCACAGCAGTGTGAGGACAACCACTAATACAACCCTGGAATATAAATCCATATTTCACAGTCCTGCTGCTACTAACATACACAAAGGTTATAGGTGTATATACTTGTGTGTAGATCTCTATGGTTCCAATGCAGTGAGAATATAAGGGAGAGAATTCACGAAAACCGTTGATACATTTAGAAGAAATAACTGGAATTTCCTCGTAGTTCTCCTGCAGTTTATAATGTAAAAACAGAGATTTTATTCGGCAAGTAATAAGATGGCACGTGGCCCGTGCAGGGCGGGTACTTCAGGCAGCGGGACTCACTATAGATTGGCTACTGCACATAACAGGCACTACTACTACCACCATCATCACAGTTCTGTCAGGTCGTCGTTGAAGTACAGGTGTTCTGAAACTGCTGACAAAGTGTTATTTTCTCAGCTTGTTAAAACAATAATGAAGAATTTATTCTCAGAATTAAGAGCAGGATGGTTGTCCCTTCAATGGCAGTTTCAAAAACATAGCATTGTTTCTCCATTACAAAACAACTTTCTTCAAGCACAGAAAGATTGGAAAGTTTGAAAGCACATACAACACATACCAGGTTATGATTAAGTCGCTGTTGCGTTGAAACGCGTAAGCCAGACTGTCTCCTCATGTTTTAAGATGTCTTTCATGAAATAAAGGAAGTTCGTTTTTGACAAAGAACACCCGTGGATGCCTTTTTATGTTGTGCCGGATCCAACTCTTTTTGTATTGGTCTGTGATGTCCAGTTTTGCACATGGCAAATTTGCCTGTTTTTATATAACTTTGAAATAAAGCAAGTACTACGTTTTACCAGAGACATTGCAGTGCCCGACCTATCTTCCTAATTTTTCCTCTGTGTGTCTGAATCTTTGGATTGGGTACCGTGCACACCTTGTGCATCTTGGAGGTTGGGTGAGCGATTACTATTCCTTATTGTTCGCCATGCCATTCTCTTTTAAAATTAGTTCCTCCATACGCTGCAAGGGCATCATCTCCAGGAACCATTCTGAGACAGTAGAGGAGAAAGCAGATTTACAGAGGTGGAGCAGTATTGTCCTGGCAGCAACGAGCAGGAAACAAATAAGTTTGTGGGAGAGGTGTTTAATAGTGCCTGGAATTAATGAGAAGAACAAAGTCTTGGGGTTATTCTGGATGGACACACCTGTAATTGACCTGATTAGGGATACCACTAAAAATCAATAAGAAGTGAGAGTAGGGCATTGGCACCAGATGTATACCATTGTGCCACTAGTGTAGCCACATCTCCAGCACACCTTTGGGATGTTAGGGTGCAATTTTTTATTTTCAGTCAGTGATAATATTAAACTTTACAATATACTACACGAAAACCAACTTCTCTGTACCTTTTTCTTTTTTTTACTACTGCAGGCACCAGTGGATCTGAAAACCTTTTGAGCTCCACCCAATTCAGACAAATAAGGAGGCTAATAAATAACTCTTTTCATACCTAGAGAATACTTTCCTTGATGATTCAGCTCTCTGAGATTAGACTATCCAGGGACTGTATATATAGAAATCTTCCTTCAGATTTATTCATCTCTCAGCTGTCAGTGGCAGACTGGACAAAAGGCTGATTTACACAAACTGCTTAAATAAGGAAGAAAGGCACAGGAAAAAGAAACATACAGGAGCACATTTCTTTATTAAAGTAAGCTCACCAGCACTATTTTAGTCAAAAGTTTTGGTGCGATTTAAAGAATTTGTCACTAAAATTTTTGTTTCATCATTAAATGTGAATTTATAGAAGATGACTAATCAATTATTTTTTCTGACATTGTAGCCAAGTTCACTCTTAGCACAGTACATGCATTGAAGGCTGATCATCTTATCCAGTAGGAAATGTATTAGATTGCCTCTGATGGCTGATATGTCTTTATGTGTTTTAAAAATTAGTTTTATTTTAATTCTACTATAATCGTTTTGGATGTGTTTCCTGAGAACAAAAATATTACAGTTTATGAGAAAAAAAATTGTATAATCTTATAATTAGAGATGGGCGAATTTGTTGAAATTCGGTTAGACCCTATTCGCTGAATTTTTTGAAAAAATTTGATTCAACCCGAATCGAATCATGACGAATTACGTTAAAAAACAGGTATTTCCTGGCTGCAGAGAGCCTGTAGGGTGTTGTAGAACATTGTGCCATGCTTAAATATGCGTAGGGTGCGTGGTTTGGTCTTCAAACAATGTGTTTTAGTATGACCCGTACATGACAGCCGCCGCTCTTAGAATCGCTTCACTCTTCAATTCCATGTGCACTTACAGAAGCCAACTTCACCAAATAAGCGAAGCTGTAACGCAGCCTGGCAAGGTAACATCTGTGCCAACTCGAAAGGACTGAGCTGAGGGCCAAGATTCTGATTTCACCAGACACTTTTTGTGCTCCAATGTCCTCTTCCTCCAGTTCAGCCCCCACCAGACTCATGTGTCCATGAGATGTAGTCTCCACTTCTCCAGTGCCCTGACTAGACAGATTTTGCAGCATGAGTTCCAGGACATGAAACAGTGGAATGACATTATTCATCCCACAGTCTTGGCGACTGACAAATAACATGGCCTCTTTAAAGGGCCTGAGCAAACGGCAGGAGTCATGCATGAGCTGCCAGTGGCTAACATCAAAGTTACACAGTACTCCTGTCCGCTTGCATCATAAAAAAATCATTAATGGCTTTTCTCTGTTCATACAGGCGGTCTAACATATGGAGGCTGGAATTCCAACGGGTGGAAACATTGCATATCAGACTATGTTCGTTGAGGCTGTTCTGCCGCTGAAACTCGAGGAGGGTGTGCTTGTAAGAATGGTGATTATTTAGAATGTCTTCAAGATGGGTGGAAGACTTCAGGAACCTGTTGACAACCATATTGAACACGTGCGCCATGCAGGGCGCATGGACCATCCCTCCTCGGTGTAGTGCAGACACCACGTCCCTCCCATTGTCTGTCACCATGGTTCCTATTTTCAGTTGTCGCGGAGAAAGCCACAGATTGATTTCTTGTTGCATGACACATAGCAGTTCCTCCCCTGTGTGACTTTGTTCACCCAGGCAAACCAGGAGTGGAACTGCATGACACCGCTGTGCCCTGCACATGTGGTATGATGGAGCAGCACTTATGGAGGTTGAGGTGGTGGTGGAAAAGTTGGATGCAGGCACTGGCGCAGGAGCAGCAGTTTGACAACGTGGAGGAGAAAGTGGTGTCTCTTGTTCAAGTTGTTGGTGTGGCTGGACGGGAAGCACATTCACCCAGTGGGCCATAAAGGACATGTATTGGCCCTGACCGTAGTTACACCTCCACACATCTGCGCTGCCGTGCACTTTGGAAAAAAACGATAAGCTCAAGGACTGGCCCACCTTCTGTTCTACATATTTGTGAAGGGCTGGCACTGCCTTATTGGAAAAAAAAATTGCGGCTTGGAACTCTCCACCTTGGTTCGGCACAAGCCATAAGTTCTCTGAAGGGTGCAGAGTCCAAGACTTAGAAAGGGAGGGACTGCAGTAAAAACAAATTGTACAAGAGCACCTTAGGAGGGCTGGACGCATACAGTTGTCTCTTTTTAATTGCCTCTTGCAATGACTGCTGTCGCCATGAGTAGCGTGGAGCAGGAGCATCTGGACCGGTAGATGATGTCAAAGACAAACAGCTCCCTTCGGCAGAGGTGCTAGAGCCTTGACATGGCATGTGTGCCACTAGGTGCTGCTGCTGTTGCTATGGCGGCAGGATGGACCTCCACATCTGTTCCACGTTTCTCCCAGGCCACTAAATGGTGACAAAGCATGTGTTGACGCAGGGCCGTGGTGCCAATTGTTAGCTCCCTGGCCACGCTTCACCTTCTGCCCACAGATTCTACATATACACATGCTCGGCTCCTCTGGTGTCTTAACAAAAAACTGTCACACCGCCGAAATGGTGATTTTACTGCCAACACTCTGCACTGAGTGACTACTAACGCTGCTGCCTCGCTGAGCCCCTGTACCACTGCTTACTAGGACCTCCGAAGCGGGGTAGGTACCCCGCAGCCATTTGGGTTGCTTCCTTGCACTGCTGCCACCCTGCTGACTCAAGGCCACAGTAGCGACTTTCTAGTACGGCGTAGTACGGCGGGCATACATCGGCGATGCAGAGAGGAGCAGGGGATGAGCGCTGCTCACCCCCGCCCCTCTCCATAGGAAGATACAGCGCACGGCGCCGTATCACGGAAAAAGATAGGACATGTCCTATCTTTTCCCGTGCTACGGAGCGGTACGGTGCCGCACGTGTGCTGCACCGTACCACTCCCGTACAGGGCCGTGAGCCCATAGGAGTGTATGGGGACGTAAATCGGCCATATATACGTCGGCCGTATATACGTCCCCCATACATGTGTGTGAATGTAGCCTTATACCTGGTGGGCCTGGGGCTTTTTTCAGCCTCATATACTATTATGATGATGCTACCATATGATCTTCATGTGTTATGGCATTTTCAACCCTCTTCCTTGTTATATGTATGTGCAATTAAATACGTAAAGCAATTAAAAATCTTTTTTTTCTTCCTGACCTGTGTATACTGAGAACAGCCAACAATTAAGCTACATAAGCCCCTGCTACTTACCCCTTTGTTTATCATTTATAATACAGCAAGGGGATACTAGAGGCATGTTCACCCTAGTTTTGTGCCTTTTATACTGAGTTGTGCTTGTTTTTATGTAATGTATGTGAACCCATGTATGTATGTAGTACTGATTACTGATGCTCTATTTATTCATAAATAAATAACAATAATTTTAATAATATCATTCATTGGATTTACTAACTTTTTAAAATAAGAAATACACTTACTTACCCATAGAGGGGGTGTTAATTAATAAGAGTAAATAAATATTGTTGCTAATTAAGGTGACCATTCACATAAAATTTTAGGACCTCATAACTTTCCCCAGACAGATAATGTACAATAGAATATAATAGAAAGGATCCATGTATTTCCTGATGATAGTTGTAAGGAGACAGATTACATTTATGCCAATGCATTTCTACTTGAGAATATATAAAATACATGATATGACTGGTCTAGTGAAAAGCATAGCCCTCTGCTGGTTAATTTGACTGTATGCAGATATATATTCTTGAACAAACCAATACTGATATTCTGTCACAACAGTAACTTAGTAAGCATTCTTCGTCAAGATGATATAATGTGAGTAACATTGCATTGTTTTATCACACCAGTATCACCTTGTTAAGTGAGTAATATTTTCAATGAACAGTGCATCACAAACAATACAGATAAATAGACTACACTGAGATACCATGTGCAAAGACTAAGTAAATCTAGCTGACAAAAAGCTTTTTATCTCAGATGCGTGCCAGATCCCCACAAAATGTATGATGATGGGGGAAACTAAATGGTTTGGATTTTCCTTTACTGGTTCTATTACTTTCCTTATAAGTTACAAGTGATTTTAGCAAACTTATGTTTGCTGTTCCTTACATTTGCTGTTTCTTACATATAAGCTGTTCCTTATATATGTGGTTTTAAAAACTGATGGGCAGTATAAGGGTCCATGCACACTAACGTATGGGGGACGGATATACGGTCACAGATTTACGGCCGCGTATATGTCCCCCATGGTTGTCTATGGCTTGTTCTCACCGTACCCATGGCGTGGCTGCAAAAAAGAGAGCATGCTCTTTGGCTGTAAGAAAGGCCATACGGCTCTGTTCATTATGGAGAGAGGAGGGGCAAGCAGCACTCGCTTCTCCTACTCTCCAGTGTGCCAAACTTGTGCCAGTACGGCTTCGACCAGGTGGGCACACGTTAGTGTGCATGAGCCCTAAAAGAGTAACTAGGACAAAAAGTTGAGCTGTTCAGTCCGGCCACTGCTTCAATTTTGATCTTACCCTTGAAATATAAACAGAACAATCTGAAACCTTAAGTCCATACATGTTTTTATGTATAAGGATCACAACATATTCATATTTGGATCTTCTAGCTATAGCAACATAGCTGTGCCAGTTTTCTGGCATAAATACATGGCATAAATACATGTGCCCGTTTTGTGTTGCGGCTGCACAGTGTCCGCCACAACACAAAACTCTGCACTAGAGATGAGCGAACATGCTCGTCCGAGCTTGATGCTCGGTCGAGCATTAGGGTACTCGAAACTGCTCGTTACTCGGACGAATACTTCGCCCGCTCGAGAAAATGGCAGCTCCCGCCGTGTGACATATTGTCACAGTTAGGCCCATTTAACACTTGCGAGTGTGATGCGACTCATCACAATCGCAAGTGTGGAAGGGGCCTTAGGCTGGGTTCACATTACATTTTCTGTATAAGCTCGGCATATGTGTTGGGAAAGCTCCCGACACATACGGTGAACGTATCCATTGACATATGCTGGCAGACGGAGGCATAGTTGTTGCCTTCGTCTGACCAGTACACGTCGCATCCGCCGAAAAAGGCTGGATGAAAAGACGTGGAAAGTTACTTCTTTCCATCCTGCTGAGTGACGTATACACCCAGCGTAGGTAATAAAAGCCTATGGGGAGCGTATGCAACATATTGGGGCAGATTTACTTACCCGGTCCTGTCATGATCCAGCGGCGCGTTCTCTGTCGAGGATTCGGGTCTTCTGCCGATTCACTAAGGTAGTGCGCCCCATGTCCACCAGGTGTCGCTGCTGCGCTGAAGTCCTCCGGAGTCCGCTGGAGTTCACCATCCGTTGCTGGGTGCAGGTAAGCGCGTGTCAAGCGACACATTTTAGAAAAAAATTAATTGGCAGTTTTTCCGGATCCATTGGGTTTTCCGATGGCTGCGCCCCCCCGATTTTCGTCGTGGGCATGCCAGCACCTATGCGCCACAATCCAATCGCGTGCGCTAAAAACCCGGGGCAACTCGGCGCAAAACTGTGATTTTCGGGTAATGCGACGCCAGGTAGCGATTCGAGCCCTTAGTAAATGACCCCCAATGTATCCATCCTCCAGGCTCGCTGAGTGGTTACTTCAATCAGCAGGAGGGGGGACCTGGCAAACATCGGCAGCAGCCAATCACCAGCTGCTGCAGTTGTACACTCCTACCCCCAGATTGGGAATGTGCCCAATGTGTCCTTACAACGTATGGCACACAATGTGATGTGTACCCAGCCTTAAAGAAGTATTTCAATTATATCATCAGGAAGACAGCAGCCAAGAGGAGTTTAATCATCTCTATGGAGAAGGCTACAATAGAACTCGGTTATGTCCCAATGGTGGGACCTCCCCTGATCTCACCTTAGTCTTGTTTAACTGACTAGTTCACAACTCCAGTCATGGATTTCAGGTATAGATTTTGAACCTCCATTTATTAAAAGGTAGCTTTACTGAATCCACTAGAAATAGGGGGTGTCGCTGTTTTGTCCTTTTCGACATGAATTGGGGATGGATTTTGAGGAGGAATTTTCCACTTAATAATCCTTTGGCTACATTCACACGATGTATGCCCGCCGTATCGTATTACGCTGCTCACCCCCGCCCCTCTCCATAGGAAGATACAGCGCACAGCGCCGTATCACGGGAAAAGATAGGACATGTCCTATCTTTTTCCGGGCTACGGAGCGGTATGGTGCTGCACATGTGCGGCACCGTACCGCTCCCGTAAAGGACCGTGAGCCCATAAAAGTGTATGGGGGAGGTATATCAGCCGTACATACGTCGGCCGTATATACGTCCCCCATACATGTGTGTGAATGTAGCCTTTGTGTGAACTTGATTTTACAGACGTGATATAGGCGAGAAATGTACTCCCTCCCGACCACCACAAGTTTAGCCTTTAGCATAGATGCAAAGAAAACACAGGTTGCATTTTATGTAGTAATACCAGTTCAGTTTTCTTGTGCCAAAAAGAAAAACTTGTAACTTGGAATCCTGCCCTCTTAAATACAGACCAATGGTTAATTATTAACCCAAGAAACTTTACTAGCTGAGCTTTGCATGATTAAACTCAAGACACAACCCACTGTTAGTTGTAGATGGCCATCGCTGATGCGTCTACGGCCTGTTGCCCATGAGCGAATTTGTTCTGACAAACTTGCCCCGTTCGCATGCGAATGCCGAGCCTATAACTGTTAGGTTATTACGCAGAGTTCCCTTCGGCAGTTGTAGTTTACCTGGACACCCACGGACCATGTTTGTCTGAGGAAAACTTTGTGGGCAACGGCCCTAAGTCTTTCTTTTGATTGCTTCGAAGGCTTTTACTTGTAGAAATTGAATGTATACGGGTAAATCATTAAAGAGCATTTCTCATTTGGAGTTAAGGTAGGAATCCCAAGTCTACAGTAGTTGTGCCAGGTCTGGAAAGCACTTGGTCGGGTGCCATTTATCTGCACTCGCCGTTGAAGCCTTTATGTGCGTCCTAGTCAGTGTATATGCAACGGTGGGATTAGATGTTAGAATCAATGGTGTCATGTCTGCATTGACTGTCCGATAGTCCCTTGACGTCCCATTTTTCAAAAGAAACAAGGAAAGCAACAGGTTGGATTTTAACCTGGCCAGCAGCGTCGGTGTCTGCCAGCCACTTCTTTCCCAGTGGGAGATGAAGCAGACAGCTGGCTCGGAGAACAGTTGTTTAGCTGACAGCAGTCTGAGCGTGAACATGGTTCAGTGGGTAATATAGGGAATAAAATTATGTTTTTAGATACGGGGCAAGTAAAATTTGCACCTCGGGCAATACTTGTCCGCCATTTATTTAAAAGTTTTTGGTGCTTAGGTGCTCCTGAGTTATATTTGACCATCCTGCAGTAGTCCGAAATTCACTTTGTGTGTTATCAAAAGCCCTGGTAGCGGCTTAACCCATCCATTCCCACCTTACTTGTTCAGATGAGCTCAGCAGTAGTGCACGGAGAGATGATTATCTCGAACATCTTGGCAAATTGTTATAAACCACAAGTAAGGCCTCTTGCACACTACTGCGTTCAGCCATGGAGAAATGGTCCATGGACTGAAGATCACAGTTTTCTACGATGCAATTAGCTCCAGCCTCGGCACAACACTGACATTCTCAGTGCAGGGGCCATTACTCCCGCCGTGAAGCTGCTACCCACAGAATCATCGGAAGCTACAATGCTGCATCGGGTTGGAGAACTATTTTCAGTCTGGGGAGCGCAAAAAGCCAACACACCGGACACTTTTCCCACAATCGGCACAGCCCTTTAAATGAGTCCTTACTGAAATGCTATGGAGATCCTGTAAATTTCCCTCCGAACCAATGACACAGCACAAGGTCCGTTTACAGGCGATGATACCACGTGTGGCAATGGACAATATTACGACCATCCGCGGACTCCAGATTACAAGAAGCTATATCAATTTTTCGATCAACGACAAGCTATCTTCCTTTGGGCGAATAAATAGCCTCACAGAGATTTTCATTCGGTTTCCCATAACCCCTTGCACACAAGGAGGTTGCGCTGTATCTCCACCGTGAAGAGTCACACTTTTGGAAAATCTGTTGTTTTAGGCTGCTAGGCGTCTCGGCAGACAGCGACTGAGCAGGGTCTCCGGGATTCACAACTTTATGGGAAAATATACGCAATAATCGGGGTTCAGTGTCTGCTCCGGGAAAGTGGCCATATGTGGTCGGAAGCAAAAGATTAGGTTAGGTGGAAAGATCTAGGCTGCCCCTCTTCTTGATAATTTCTCCGTTAATTAAAAGCTGATGCACGACTTAAGGTGTCAAGTAGGGACGTGGAGTCACCTCAGAATCGGAGTCGACAAGATTATGTCATTACCCCAGTGACCTGACAGCTCTGAGAATCACACGAAGAAAGGACATTATTCCAGCTAAATAGCAATTTTTTTTCCCGACAAGCCATCGGGAGGGGGGGGAGAATACAGTGTAATAACGCAATTACCCTTCCCCCTGCAAATGTTTTTTTTTTATTTTTAATCCCCAACATCTTTTGTTGTGCAGATGAATAGATTTTGTTCTTTTGTTCTATAAAATAAAAAAAGAAATTTATATATTTTTTTGCAGAACTCAAAATGGCTTCCTGCAGCACGCTGCTCATTTGTTTATTTTTTTTTTCTTTTCTTCCTTTCAGCCAAGAAGAAGAAAGACAATAAATATATATTTCTTTTGTGAGCCGAGGGAGGGGTGAGGCATTCAGCAGTCATGCTCAGTCTGACATCAGACTCACATTAAGATTTAACTCTGCGTGCAAAGCCGGATGCCTTGTCTGGAAACGGATGACAGCGAGAAAGAGGGAAAAAAAACCCTTAATTATAAGATTTAATAACGATCCATCAACCGGTCATCGTTAGGACGTTACCCCCCCCCCCCCCGTTATAGGTTAAAATGGATGGGGCTTCAGTCACAATGCAGTTCAGAAAGTGTCACAAGTCTGAATCTACAGCAAGATACAAGAGGGGTGGGGGGGAAGGCACCCAATTTTCACATGTGCACCAAGAAGAACATTTTGATCTTCCTTGCATCGTTACGCGAGCGATCGGCAAAACACACATTGCAGACCCTTACCCATCGCGGAAAAATATAAAAGGAGAGCAACATCAGACGTCACGTGACACGTCGGACAGATGTATAATTTATGCTTTTAAAAAAAAAAAAAAAGCCTCGATAATTTATGAAAACGAGAGAGACGGGAAACAGGCAGCGGCGCTCAGAAGAGCGGAGGGGAAAAACGTGGAGGCGAAAAGCAGCAACGAGATGATTGGAGACAATGACAGACATCGGAAGACGCGGTGTTCTGGTTGAAAGCGCGTTCATCGTGCACGGCGAGCCGAGGGAAATTATTTATTATTAATTTTAAAAAATTATAAATATTCAATTAATCTCATGATACAATATGAAAAAAAAGCAGCGTCTAGGGTTCCACATGAGAGAAGGTGTGTGATATATATATATATATATATATACATACATTGTGTACACAAGAATTACAGGAACACAGTATAACCCAGACCCAAATAAGACTGGACAGTTTGGTGGCAAAAGAGATTGGCCCAGATTTACTAAAGCCACGGCGCCAGTTTTCTGTCGGACTTTGCACGCTCTTTTAGGTGCAAACTGATTGCACAGGTATTTAAGAAGTGTCCGTGCCTCTTTGGTGTCGCGCGTGTACTATTCCTGGTGCAAAACAAAATTGTGCACTGTAGGGGGCGCTCCGGTGCTCAGTCGGACCGTGCGCAACAATTATCATGCAGAATACGACAAAAATGTGTCTCGCACGCCCCATGTTAAAGGTGCACCAAATAAAAGTTGGTGCACTCTGTCGGGGCAGTGCAGGGGGCGCCAGATTCATGAAGAACGGGCGCCAGAAATGATGAATCTGGCGCCCCCTGCATGTTACACAGGTAACTGTATAATTTATATTTTTATAAACTTAAATTTATAAATCTCAGGATCACGGAGCTTCTAAAGCGGCGTTCAAAGCTTTTTGTATGCACTCGGCTGCACCTAAAAACAAATATATATTGTGTGCCCCCCAGTCCGTAAGTCCATCTATATAATGTCCCATTTCCGGGCAGTCCCTGGTCTAAAATGCCCTCTGTTCTGCAAGTACCTAATTTTAGCCTCGAGTATAAGCCCAGGGTGGGAAATCCATCTACTTCTCTTCTATAAACTGTCCAGCAGCCTCCCCTCACTAAGGAAATGTTTGCAGCAGCCTCCCCATCATTAAATCTGCTGGTAGATGGCAGATGTGGCTGTAAGAAGTAAGGGACCCCCTGTTTGTGGCGCACTTTGTGCAGGTGACCAGACATAGGACCGGCTCTATAATTAGTAGTCGCTCGCTCACAGTCGATGGGGGCCGTGAAACAACTGCCGATTTTTGGACATGTTTTACCTAATGCATTTCAAAACGCAAACAAGAGGTTTATGTGATGTTAAAGGAAAGCTGCCCTGTACTGCAGTATATGGCATTTTTGCACAGTATTCATTACAATATGGCAACCCCCGAGGTAGCGACGATCGTCTTGTAAATGCTGGCGGCGGCATTGGAAGGGTTAATACCCGCGATTGGTGCAAGCATTGGCTGCAGGTATTATTGGTGGGCGTTTGTTGCAATACTGCGCGGTGCATCAAGGGGTTACAATTATGCTAATGAGGCAGAGGGGCTCTGGTGGGCATTTTCAGAGCCCCTCTGTGCTGTAGGGTCACAGGCTGTTACACTGAGCAAAACCTGTCGCCCCTGCTTTCCCCCCTCGCCTCCATCTGCCTGTGGAATCTAATAGAGTAACCGCAAGTGAAAAGATATCAGAGAGGGGCTCTGGAAACATCCCCCCCCCCCCCCCCAGAGACCCTCAGGTTCATTAACATATTTTTAAAACTTAATTTTAGAAGGAAGGATGCCCATGGATATAAATCCATATTTCACAGTCCTCCTGCTACTAACAACATACAAAAAAGTCTGAATGCACACATCTCCAGGTAGATTACCTCATTACATTATGCACAGAGCACAGCAGTGTGAGTACAAGTGCCCCTTATGCACTTGGAGAAGCTACAATCCTGGAATATGAATCCATATCTCACAGTCCTGCTGTTAGTGACAAAAAAAGACAAGGTCTGATTACACATCTCTCCAGGAATAATGCATAACACTGGCTGCAGAGAGCACAGAGCACAGCAGTGTGAGGTCTGATTACACATCTCTCCAGGGACAATACATAACACTGGCTGCAGAGAGCACAGAGCACAGCAGTGTGAGGACAACCACTAATACAACCCTGGAATATAAATCCATATTTCACAGTCCTGCTGCTACTAACATACACAAAGGTTATAGGTGTATATACTTGTGTGTAGATCTCTATGGTTCCAATGCAGTGAGAATATAAGGGAGAGAATTCACGAAAACCGTTGATACATTTAGAAGAAATAACTGGAATTTCCTCGTAGTTCTCCTGCAGTTTATAATGTAAAAACAGAGATTTTATTCGGCAAGTAATAAGATGGCACGTGGCCCGTGCAGGGCGGGTACTTCAGGCAGCGGGACTCACTATAGATTGGCTACTGCACATAACAGGCACTACTACTACCACCATCATCACAGTTCTGTCAGGTCGTCGTTGAAGTACAGGTGTAACCTTTTTTCATCATATTGGATGCTGTGGCCTTCTCTCCCCTTTTTGTCTTAGACTATGGATCCCGCACACTAGGACCCTGGGCTGCGTGCATCAAACAAACAGCTTTTGGTAAATAGATTGGTTGCTGTCTTTTTTCTTTTTTTTGGATGAAATATAAACAGGACATTCTGAAATCCTAAGTCCATACATGTTTTTATGCATAAGGATCAAAACATATTCATATTTGGTTGTTCTAGCTATAGCAACATAGGCCCAGACGTATAAAACTGGCTGTGCCAGTTTTCTGGCATAAATACATGGCATAAATACATGTGCCAGTTTTGTGTTGCGGCTGCACAGGGTTCACCGCAACACAAAACTCTGCACCTAAAGGATGTCCTGGCGCCGTTTCACAACGGGTGCCGCATTAATGTCATTAGTCTGACATAATTGTGGTGCACGCTTGTTAAACTGAGTGCATCAAAGAAAAGCACCAGTTTAAGCAGTTTAAGCAGTTTAAGCGTAGGCTGTGCCAGACTATTGAAGACCTTCAATGGGGTTCGTTATTCGAGACGAGCACTCGAGCATCGGGAAAAATTCGTCTCGAATAACGAGTACCCGAGCATTTTAGTGTTCGCTCATCTCTACTCTGCACCTAAAGGGATGTGTCCTGGCGCCAATTCGCAACGGGTGCCGCATTAATGTCATTAGTCTGCCATAATTGTGGTGCACGCTTGTTAAACTGAGTGCATCAAAGAAAAGCGCCAGTTTAAGCAGTTTAAGCAGTTTAAGCGTAGGCTGTGCCAGACTATTGAAGACCGTGCCCCATAGTGTTAAAAAAGCAACCAACTTTGGACCATTTCAACTACTGATAAATAAATTTAACAGAGGGAAACAAATAACAAGGTTACTTTTAGACTGCTGTCACAGTTGAACATTCCAGCATATGTATTACAGAGTAGTACCTGCACCTTCCTTAGTTTAATGAAATAAATACAGTATAGGTCAACATTAGATTATTTGGTGAGACAGTACTACTAGGGATGCTGCTTTGATAACTGCATAATCTTTGTTAATTTCAAATTTCCTGTGTAGCATCTTGCAGCAGTGGGTTCCTGAGTTCAATTCCAGCCATGGGCAACATCATTTTTTTAAATCTACATAATAAAGTTTCTGAGTACTTTAAACTAGCTGTCAATCTTCTGTTAAAATGGACTATTGATAAAAACTTTTGACTATTAACAAAATAACACTTTTAAGCTATTCCTTAATTTCATCAACTTATTTCCTCCAGTTAGTGTAACAAAAAGATAACAGAACATAGTAAATATGTTTGCTGTACACATTGTGAAGGTGATGGGAGGTTATGTAATCCATGGTTTAATAAATGAAATAATAATATTCTTATTATTACAGATGCATTGATTTGCCCTCTCTGCAGCCTTGGTGCAATTGTTTGAGTAGTGTTGGGGTCACCAGTTTCTGTTTACATTAACAATCTGTCATGATAAAGTTTGGTGGTAGAAAACAGTGATATCAGGGGTCAGATGGCCTTAGTGAGCTTTGAACATCTGCAGAATTGAACCAGCAGTGATTGAGACATAAAGAAGACAGAATGTTTACACATTACACAGATCCTCAGATACCCTGCTAATGAAATAGTTCTCTGACGTTACATACAAGATACTGCTGTTATGCATATGGGGAAAACATATTTGTGTTAAAAATTGAAAAATTGTATGTAAAATTAAAAATATAAGGGGAGATTTATCATACATCGGACCGCCAAGCATTCCGAGCAGTGGTGAATGTTTGCAGATTTTTAGAATGTCCCATGCCAGCCAACTCCACTGGTGGCCACGCTCTCCACATCCACATGGTGTGGAGGTGGTGCAGTCACCAGAATGATCGCAATTTATTGCAGTGCATA
The DNA here is from genome assembly GCA_019512145.1 of Engystomops pustulosus. Lineage (NCBI taxonomy): Eukaryota > Metazoa > Chordata > Amphibia > Anura > Leptodactylidae > Engystomops > Engystomops pustulosus. Next base: position 56,060,243 of record CM033648.1, on the reverse strand, counting down.
AAAAAATTGCAATTCATTTAATGCTTCTACGCCAAAATCATAGAAGCCAAATCTAAATCACCCCCATAATCTCTATGGCACTGACAGAGATAACCAAGTGTAGTACTTCTGCCATGAGTACTCCAAGAGATAAAGAGAGCAGCTGGAGCATTAATTGGGGAGTACACGGACCCCCACTGTCATGTTCTGTGGGGTCCCCCACTGCACAGTAAATTATTCCCTTCCTGTGTATTGGGGTTAACTTGATGTTACCAGAATACCCCTTTTATTAACCATTAATGATGAATTCTGGAAAGGGAGAGTATTTATAGGTTTAAGGGCCCCAACTTGCATAACTACTATGCATGGATTTATAATGAATGGCTGTGCAGGTTGAAAACAACTGGGAGCGGATTAACTAGACTGCTGATCATTTTTCTGGTCTATGGAAGTGTTAGCATCAACTAAACCCCGCTAATTCATGTCCCCTCTTCCTGTCCTCCTTTAAACACAAGCTGTGACAATTAGGGGTATTCATATCATCCCTCGGACCACCTGCCAAAGTGTCATTCATATTCATCAGCTCACACAATACAACCAGTTGAAACCTCAAAATCTTAATCTAACAGAGACTCTGACAATGTCTTTCTTTGCCTCTACCAAATTTTGACAGCAATTGGTCCCTATCACCTAGAATTGGAAGTTAATTATTTCTATTTACAAGTTATTTCTTTAAGTGTTTTTTTACCTCCACCCTAGATCAATAAAGTACTCCATTGCTATCTGCTTCACTCTTATTGTAGAAAAAAAATCAATGATAGAAAGAAATTACACTTGTAATCAGACATTTTCCTTTTGTGGTAAAACTCAATGGGAGGGATGTATCTTTGCACTTACATCAGTTTTCTGTGTCCTATTTGTTTCATCTTGTGACATAAGGAAACTTAGGAACTAATTGTGCTAAATTTGCAACTTATGTGCAACATTTGAATAAAAAAGTTGCATATCCACTTAAGATATTAACACATTGTGCAACTAAAGATGTTTTTATGAAATCCTAGAATGGAAAAAAAGAGTTATATAAAATATGCAAATGATGATGGGGGGGTGTTATTAATTTAGTCACGCCCCCATTATTTTGATTTTAGTCCCGCCCTTGTCTCTTTCAGACTGACGGTGAGTCTGCAAATCTTGTAGAGACTTTCCTTGCTTGGGGGCAGCTGAGGTAAGTCGCACAAGGAAAGTCCCAGGATGCATACGCAAGATTTGCAGACTGATGTCACCAGCAGTCTGAAAGATACAAAGGCGGGACCTGACTAAAATCAAAATAAAGGGGCATGAATGAATTATCATTATTATAGAACTCTTTTTTTCCACCTTGCTGCTGTTCTAAGATTTAATAAAAATAAATGTTTTCAAAAAGAAGAGAACACAACGCATGTAAGTTATAGGAGTCTACCATCAGTATGGTAGATGTCCTTTAAGCACACTTTGCACCATCAGAATTCAGTTATGGTATCATCATAAAGAAAATACATAAATATATAACTTTAATGTCCAAAATAAACAACTTGAAATTTTAAATCCTCCGCAGAAAAGTTTAGTCTAAATGAAAATAACCTCATTCCCTCAACCCACTGCAGAAGCCTTTGTGCACTGCTACACTTAATTTCTAAGCCCAAAGTTTCTCTCCCTTAAGTTATTCCTCCCTCCAGACCCACCTTGCATGAGAATTTACTGAGAGTTTACAAAACACAGGCTGCTTCCTATTCATGAATATTAATCGGTGAACTCCCCCTGCTATTTTCCAGCAATGCAATGCTCCTAAACGCCTGTTTTCCCTTTAGACAGCCCGAAGGAACATTTGTATATGTTGTGGGAAAGCTGTGCACCAGGAACAAAATGACTCTGCACCCTGGAGGTTACAGGTCATGGCCAGATGAGGAGTGTGCTTTGTTCTCTAAAACTGCTTCTAAAAGCCAGACCTAAATAAGGCTTTTCTTGCTTTTTTGGAGGGATTTTGTCTGAAAAAAAATGCAAAACAAAGCATTTTTTCCAGCTCATTTTGTTTGATTATGAGAAATAAAATGCTATTCAAGAGCTTAAATATAGACAACGAAGACCAGATTTTATATAAATGTAAAGACAGATTTTATTTTTAAATTATAGATCAATTACCAAATTTATCCATTGTATTAGAAGCAGAGAAAAGTTAAACAAATAGACAGTAGGCTATATTTAATGTATATTGTATATCCAAACAAAATCTCTTTATCTGTACCCAAAATGATTATTTGAAGTTTAATATTGAGATCAGTTATTTGTAACTCATATATTCCAGTATTCGGAGTTATCCCCAATCCATTGTACAGGTGCTTCAGTGAAAAAGAGAAAACTGTAATTTCACTCATATATATATATATATATATATACTTGGGCTAATAAAGCTTCCATCTGTTTTTTTCACATTTTACCTTGGAGTGCAGTCTCATTTTTTTCTTGGATATATTCGTCTGGTGTGTCAAGACCAGGATATTGGGGTTTGCACCCACAAAGTTACTGGGCAATCTTGGTGCTGCTGGACTTTTCGAATGTTGTGTATATATATATATATGTATGTAAATTTATATATTAACTGTATATATGAATCATTCCTTTAAAAAAAATCAATGTCATGAAGATATAGCCAACCTAGTAGTCCAGGTCTTGAAGATATCATAAACCCAATAACGACTTGCCTCTTTTTTGTTTTTGTGTTTCCATTTTTTGTTCCCCATCTTCAAAAATTTATGAATTCTTTATTTTTCAATGTAAGGAGCTGTGTGACGGCTTGTTTTCTATGTAACAAATTGCACTTTATAGTGACAGTACAGGCGGTCCCCTACTTAAGGACACCCGACTTACAGACAACCCATAGTTACAGACAGACCTCTCTGACCTCTGGTGAAGCTCTCTGGATGCTTTACTTTAGTCCCAGACTGCAATAATCAGCTGTAAGGTGTCTGTAATGCAACTTTATTGATAATCCTTGGTCCCAATACAGAAAAAAATGTTTAAACTCCAATTGTCACTGAGGCCAAATTTTTTTTTGTCTGGATCTACAATTATAAAATATACAGTTTCGACTTACATACAAATTCAACTTAAGAACAAACCTCCGGACCCTATCTTGTACGTAACCCGGGGACTGCCTGTATTTAATATTCCATGCATTTACTGGGAAGCGTGGAAAAATTCCAAATGCAGTAAAATTGGTGAAAAAATGCATTAATGCATTTGGCACAGGAATACCAAGTTTATATAGGTTCTATAATGTTTTCATATAATTACAAAAATTAAAACCTCCAGTACAAAAATGGTTTTTTTTTCCACTTCTGGTGCTAATAACGTTTTCATACTTTGGTGTACAGAGCTGTGGGTGGTGTACTCTTTTACAACTTTTGATGACATTTTTAATGCTACCATTTTAAGGACTGTATGGCCTTTTGATCACTTTTTATAGAATTTTTAATATTTTGCAAAATGGCACAAAAGTGCAGTATGGCAGTATATGGGGATTTTCCACATCACTTTTATAATTATATCGCGTATAATAGATGGATTAAAACAAGAGAGCCTTAAGTCTTTGTATGTCTCGAGGCTGTCATAGTAACTGATCGTTGCCCCCCAGCTGATCTCACAGGGGGAAGTGATGGAATCCAATATGGCGGCGCCTGGGATTAAAATGCATCCGGCAGCTTTGCTGGGAGGATTAACATGAGGGTGTTTGCTGCAATATCCACCTGGTTTAGCCCAAGAGCCTTCTCTGTCCTCCCGACCCCAAGCTTGCTGTACTATTAAGGTGTGTGTCGGTATGGGATTAAAGGAAATCTACCAACAGGATCAAGGATTGTAAACCAAGCATACTTACATGCTGGTGTGTTCCCCCAGTGGATGTATCCACTCTTATTTTAGCTTTTATGACCATGAACATACCTTGAGAATGCTGTAGCTACACTGATGCAGAATCATATCTTGTTTAATACCTGAGCTGAGTGTTTTTCTAAAAAAACAATTATGACATTCAGGACCTTGGGAAAGCTGGGTACATAAACACATTATGAACTTTCCAGACAGGACTAATGGAACCTGAGCTTGATCACTCATACACAGAAGCTGGGGAGTGGTGCAGTGATTGATTACTTCTGCCTTCAGGCAGAAGTCAGTGATTACATCAACCTCCTGAAAAGTGTAAGAAGAGAAGCACTGAGCCAGCCACAGGACTAACAGAGACTCATTTTCCTGTCTGGAAAGTTCATAATGTGTTTATGTACTGCAAGAAGCATGCAACCCAGCTTTCCCAAGGTCCTGAATGTCATAATTGTTTTTAAGAAAACCACTCAGCTCAGGGATTAAACAAGATATTATTCTGCATCAGTGTAGCTACAACATTCGCAAGGTATGTTTGCTTTATAATGCATCAAATCAAATGGTCAATTTTCTTTAACAGCTATGCAGCCTAAAGCCCCTCATTTGCATAATTGTTTAAGATTTTTTTTTTTACAAAAAACAAGCTAAAAGAAGAGTGAACCCTGCCAGTGGGGGCACACATCAGCATGTAAGTGGGCTTAGTTTACAATCCCTGATCCTGGTGGTAAATTTATTTTCAACAAGTTTCAGCTAACCATATATTTTACCTGCTATCATGCCTCACACAATAATCTAACAAGCACTTACTGCTGACAGCCCTGTGGTCCTTCATTTCACCCCAGGGCTGCCATGGAAACGATTGGTGTCTTCAGTGGCTCGGTGCAGAGAGTGCCTATAGCTTGTGTTATTACCTGGTAAAGCTTTGTAAAAATATTGACCATGTCACCTAAAGGGTTAAGCTGCCGGGATCACATTTATCGCTTTCCAAGCTGTTTATGCGGGAACCCGGTTCTCAAATACAGATCCCTCAGTAATAGAAGAGGTTCAGCTTCTAAGCCATCACCATGACATAACTATATGTCTTGAAGTGGTAACTTCCGGCACCCTAAAACTTACAGTTAGATTAGGATGCGGAAAGGGGCTAAAGGGGACCATCTAAACCTTAAAAAACATAACAACAACAATAAATGTCATCATGACAGTCATCAAGGAGTGATGTCAGTATTATGGTAAATTACAGCTAAAGCCACTTATTGGCTGCTGCAGTCAAAAAACATGGGTGGTTTCTGCACAGGCTCAGTGGCAAACATGAGAGGCGAGAATTGTTTTTTTTAATAAAATTTAGTGTTATTTTTTTTTTTAATTTTCTAATAACTGAAGCTTTCATGAAAAATGTGAGTCTGAAGAATGATGTAAACTATTGTAATATGGGGAGGAAATGTTTCTTTTATTTGGGAAGAAATGAACTTGAACCTCCACCCATGACAATACCGGAGCAGTGCATTGTGTTTAGTTCCCTAGAAACCATTTTGCTGAGGAGAAGGATATGGCAACCCTGGTGAGGTGCCGACATTGAAGAGCAGAAGAGCTGCATGGATTAATCCTATCAATGGAAGCTTTCTCAAATGAAGATTATCCTTTTTACAAGATTATATGATGTACTCTCAGCAGCATTAGCCATCATTACATTACTTATCTCCTTTTTTTTGCAGTTCCCTGCAGTGGGCTACCCGTCTCTGCTGAAATTATATTATAACGTTGCATGCCATGGTCTTGTGTAAGAGAAATCTCAGTAAGTTGTGATCTTCCCTATAAAAGTTCCTATTACACTTTAGATGAATCGCTCAGCTCTGGCAGTTTGAGAAGCCCAATGTTCCCATCACATATATCAGTGGGTGTTGGCAAGTATAAGCCTCCACCAGTACCAGGTTTGGAAAGGAAATATTTAACTCAGAATGATTTATTCAGAGAAAAGAAAAATAGAATTAATGAATTTAAAGGGCCATTTCGTAATTAGATTTATTAATTTAAAATTTAATAAAAACTGGTAGACAGTGTCACTTTTTGGATTGCAACGTTGGGCAGTTAGCACATTACTGTATTGCATATAATAAATCCTAGCCTAAAAATAGGGAAAATATTGTATAACTAAATACTTTTAGAAACCAAATCATTTTGAAATCAGTTGAGGCTGTTAACAGTTAATAAGTCTGTTCTTCCTAACAAAATAGGGGGTTCTTCAAGAAAGGTATCAACAAACATTCAGATTTTTTGAAAGAAATAGATTGAAACAAAAAAGAACATGCGCAGCATCTGTCCTTCATATCTTATCTGACTTTTCTCTATATGAGCTATAACTGTTTTTAACTTCACAAATGGTCTAAATACCTGACTATGTGTCTTCACTCTCAGTCTCTTGCATGAGCTTTCAGAAGTAAACACAAGAATAAAGCTAGCTCTATGACAATATATTTTGTATAAACAAAGGAAAGTAAATGATGAAAGCCAAACTGTGATTGTGCTTTCTCTCCTATATTTCATATTCCCTTCTGCCAAAATAGCAAGGTTTGGCCATCAGCATCCAATATTTAAAATGTATGGGCAGTCACCTGGCATACAGATAGAAAAAAACAAATCATAGATGTATGTAAGTACCAGTTCGAATCTACCGTCAAAATCCAGCATGATTCCATTCCATGCTGTGACGTAACAGGTTGTTAGACTGTGCAGGAGCACTTCCAGCCTCCCACTGTTTGAGATTACAGCAGACAGAGGGAGAGAGTAGGTGTCGATGAAGCAGGGGGGAGAGTGAAACATGCTCATGCACAGTGTAACAGCCAGTGAAGCAACAACATGGGTTCTGGTAACAACCCCATAGCCCTTCTGCCTCATTAGTGTAATTTTAAAAGTTGAAAAGATGACCACAGTCACAGTGCCCCTGGTATATCATGCTTCGTTTTGATGGTAGATTTCCAATAACATTTAAAGAGTGAATGGAGCTGTCTCAAACCTAGGGGCTTACAGCTGACACTCCATTGTTTCTAATGCCAGCTCAACTCCAGTAATTAATAATAATTCTTTATTTATATAGCGCACACAGATTTCGCAGAACTGCACAGAGCTTGCCAAATCAGTCCCTGTCCTCCAGAGGACCCGGAGGAAATCCATGCAATCACAGAGAGAACATACAAACTCTTTGCAGATATTGACCCAGGGACTTGAACCCAGGTCTCCAGCGCTGAATGGCTATAATGCTTTTGTATGGCAAAGAGTGTAAAGGAGTTAAAGTGAAGAACTTAGGAATTTGAGTTTAAAAAATACAAATAGCGTCAAATAAGAATACTTATATAGCTCCATCCATATTCCGCAGCACTGTACAGATCATGGGGTACATATACAAATAAAACAAGACATTGCAGACTTATGCAATAGTGTTGTTAGTCATTTAAAATAACTGAGAACTAAACTCCACTGCAATCTCTCTCAATCATGAACCAAAGTCCTAAAGACTTGTAATGTGGAACACTTGTAATCATTTGGATCTGAACACTAATCGCACTGCTAAATAGGCTCTTAGTAGGCTTGTCAGTCCTGTTTAGACAGTGCTTGTATGAAACATAATTATGGTTAGCGCTGGTCATTAAGATTAATATGCTCATCAGTCAAATGGATGCATTGCTGAGGTTAAGTGCTAACAAAACTAAACATACCACAGGATCCCAGCAGGTAACTGATAAAGATGTCATTTTCAAACAAAATCAAAGCATAACATGTCACTTATCATATCACTGCTGATAATATTATCACCTTCAAACACAGCCAGTGCTTGGTGTATTTCACTCCCTACAGGCACTGTCCCTATTCCAGCACATTCCTCCTAGTCTAGGGAAGATAGCTGCTTTATGAGTAAGATATGCTCAGATCCAATAGTCATTAGCACGCTAATTTATAGCAACACTTACTCCAGAAACCTCTCTTCTTTCCTCCTCCTCCTCCTCCTCCTCATTTCTGTCCTGTTTCTGATAAATTTTATAGTTGCCTTTATAGTTCTTATATCTATTGATCATGATAAATTCCAGTAAAATAAGACTTGGAGAGTAAACGTTAAGATGTGTTTTACATTTAATGTGAAAATCAACTTTAGGGCAAAGTTTGTCAATATTATGAAGCAAAAACAAAGGTTGTGTGATAGAGATCCAAACCCTCCCATTGTAGATCTAACCTGGCACCCAGCGGTTCTACTGAACTGAACTTGGATCAACATTAAAGATTATGATCTAAGTAAACACTAAGGAGGAAAATGTGTCTTGGTATTGAGGCCATAACATTGTAAACTGTTTTTATGCTGTAAGTAGCTCACACAAAGATTTGCAAAAACAACTGCAATATCTTAACAGTTCTTTGTGTATACGTAGAGTGTAGGTATATTTGAGGCTTTGTTCTTTTTCTTGTTAGGGTCTAAATGACCACAGCGGAATATGCAATTTAATGCAGTGTGCATAATCTCAGAGATGTAATGTAGGCCAGTCTATTGCTTGTTTAACCCCTTAAGTACGCAGCCATTTTACGGCTTAAGGCTCAGCCCCCTTTTTTGGATTCTGACTTGCGTTGCTTTATATGGTTATAACTTTTGAACACTGTTACTTATCAAAGCGATTCTGAGATTTGATAAGTATGAAATGTGAAATTTAGAATGGTCAAATTGTGCCGGTTATATACGTTCATTTAGCCCTAAAATTTACACATTTCCAAAAGATAAAATAGAAAACCCATCTTACAATTTGTTCTGCAATTTCTCCCGAGTACAGAGACCCCCCTCATGTGGCCGTGACTTGTTTTATGGGCACACAGTGAGGCGCAGAAGGGAAGGAGCGCCCTGCAGCTGCCAGGATTTTAGTTTTCTTGTTGCCTCCTTTTGTAAGCTATAAAATTTTCTCTTTTTCATTATAAGGGCCATGTGATGGCATTTATTTTGCGGGATGAAATGCTTTTTCCAGTGTTACCATTTTGGGGTTGGTATCACCTATTGTTGAAAATTTAGGAACTCGTTTTTGAAGGAAGGAGTAGAAAAGCATCAATTCTGTACTGGATTTTTGACTTTTTTTTTTTCTTGTTCACCGTTTAGCTTAATAATCATGGTATCTTTATTCTATGGGTCGATACAATTACGGGCATACCAGACTTGAATATATTTTCTTACATTTTACTAAATTTGTCAAATAAAACTGTATTGTGGGGAAAAATTTATCATTTCTGTATTGCCATATTCCAAGTGGCATAACATTTTAACTTTTTTGGCTTCGAGCTGGTTGATGGCTTGTTTTTTGCGGGACATGTTGTACTTTGCACCAGTATCTTCTGGAGTACATATGTTTTTTTGATCACGTTTTATTGCATTTTTTGTAAGATTGAATAGTTAAAAATGATAATTTTTGGTGGGGTTTCAACCGTTTTTTTTAACAGCGTTCATCGTACAGGTTCAATAATGATTTACTTTTATTATACAGGTTGTTACGGACACGGTGATACTGTATATGTGGGGTTTTTGTTATGATTTAGACTTTTTTGTGTTATATATCTCTTTAAATGTTATGGGGCTTATGGGTATTTTTATTGATTTATTACTTTATTTTTTAATGAATAACATTTTTTTTTTACTTTTTCACTTTTCCACCATCGGACATGAACAAACAATCTCATGTATTGCAGGGTATTAGCAGTGTCAGCCTATGCACTTGCATAGGCTGGCACTGTGCCAGTAAGATGACGTCAGAGATGCCATCTTACTGGCAATGCCTGCAGACCAGATCGGACCCCAGCACTTCCATAGCAGCGATCAGTGCCCCCTGACCGCCCCCCGACCGCAGGTGTTACACTGGGGTGCCGGCTATTAGTTACAGCCGGCACCCTGTGTTTCCCGATGCCGGTTCGGCTGAGATCCAGAGCTGAGCTGGCATCAGCTAAGGGGTTAATATTCTTTGTGAATGGGTAATCTTGCAGAGGATCACCTTCATGAATCTGTATGTTCAAAAAGTTTTATAGTTTTATAGCCGTACATACTCGAGCTGTGTATACTCGAGTAAAAGCCGACCCTAATTTTAACAAAAATGGGAAAAACCTATTGACTCGAGTATAAGCGGAGGGTGGGAAATGCATTGGTCACAGCCTCCCAGTACATAGCCTGCCAGCCCCTGTGGTATATAGCCAACCAGCTCCTGTAGTATATAGCCTGCCAGCCCCTGTAGTATATAGCCTGCCATCCCCATGTACTATATAGCCTGCCAGCCCTCTGTAGTATATAGTCTGTCGCCCCTTGTAGTATATAGCCTGCCAGCCCTCTAGTATATAGCCTGCCATCCCCATGTACTATATAGCCTGCCAGCCCTCTGTAGTATATAGTCTGTCGCCCCTTGTAGTATATAGCCTGCCAGTCCCTCTTTCATATAGCCTGCCAGCCACTGCCCCCAATATAATGCCTGTAAGAATAAAACAAAAGGTGTACTCACCTTACGACGCCCACGGCAGGTCCTCTTCAATTCATTGCGACTCCAGCATCGGCTCCGTGTCCCCATGTAGTCCATCGCAGGCCTTGTGATGTCAGTCACACGCTGACATCATAGTGTGTGCCAATGCCGGCGCACATAGTAGAAAGTCAAAGTGCAGCTGACGTCACGATGCATGCGATGGACCTGGATACGGCGCCCATGCCGGGGCTGCGTTGGATTGAAGAGTGGGGCGTCAGAAGGTGAGTACACTTTTCGCTTTTTTTCTTGACTCAAGTATAAGCTGAGTTAGGGTTTTTCAGCACATTTTTTTGTGCTGAAAAACTCGGCTTATACCCGAGTATATATTTGTTTATTAGTAAAATCTAACGATACTGAAATCTTGTCTAACGGAGGTATTTTATTACTATTCCAGCTTTTACCCTCTGCAATTTGCTAAAATAGCAAAAAAAATGGACAGAAAATACACAAACAGGAGGTATTCTTGTAGGATTGTAACAAAACAAGTGGTTTTTTTTTACCATTTAGATTATCCTGGTACCTCCTCTGCCCTACCACATCTTAATCTTCAACTCCATATGTTCAGGCTGTGGTTTGGGAGGTACCTTGAGGACATTTTTGATTATTTTCAAAGCCCTCATTGTACTACTCTAGCATTTTGTCACTGATAAAACGGATTCTCTCTAGTGTATTCTTGTCTAGGCAACAGTAGACAAAACCCTCATTGATTAAATGTATCATTATTTTAGCTAATTCTGCCCTCTACTATTTCTTCTTGAAAGATAACCACTGGAAGTAACCGATGGAATAAATATGACTAATTACCAGGAAATGTTCTAGAGTGACTAACAGTAGTAGGCAGCAGGTGATTAAATCAATATATAGTGCACTTTACATTACATGAAACTTTATTATTTAGAACTGACTAGAGGAAGAGTAAATTTAATTTAAAAGGGTTGGTCCTTTCACTTTTTTTTTAAACACATTTTATTGTAACAATGGATAACAAGTACAAAGAATTACAACACACGATATTAGGGAGTATGTCGTTAACAACAGAATCGTACATCCATTGCAATGGAGTATTAGTACGAGGATACAAGTGCGTTCTTGTGAATAAAATATCTTGTGTAATTACATTAATAAAGGGGCTTGTAACCCTAACATGAGTCCTTGTGAAGAGAACATATGACAGAACATAAACTTAAAGGAAGAGGAAATCCGTCTTGGTGCAGAGGTAGAGAACCCTCTCATTGCGCTCCCTCCGGGGCTCCGCAGACATTCCCTCACCTGGGCACAGTATACATTTAATTACATCCTAGAAAATTAACCCATAGCTTGGATAGCATCAGATAAGTCGTTAGAGGTGTCGGCAGTCAGGTCCGATGAGCACCACCCATCCCGGATTTTGTTGAATTTATCTGGGCATTTCCTGTTTTTGCATACTACTTTTTCATACAGGACTATACTGTTAACAAGCCCTTTCCACATACTTAATGTAGGGGGTCTCATCCAATAATTCCTCATCCAGGAGTGCAAAGAGGCATACCTCTGCTCGTAGTGGGACTGGAAGTTGTAGGACCGAGGATAGCAAAGAGACCACCTCTTACCAAAACGTCTGCAACACAGGGCAATCCCATATCATATGCCAGAATGTGGCAGGGGCGAATCGGCACCTGTGACATTCAGGGGACGTGATACGGTGCATCTTGGAAAGTCTTAATGGGGTGAGTTAGCTTTGGTGTATAATGTGCAGTTGTGTCATTTTGTTATTCACTGCTGGTGAAACTTGCAAGTCAGAGCATAGGATATCCGTCACACTATCCTCATCTAACGTGGGTATCAATTCCCTCCATCTAGTGGGTCCTTTCACTTTTATTTGTAATGTGGGGCTAGAATAGGAAATTTTTATTAAAAGTTCAGCTTTTCTTACTTGATAAGATAAGTAAAGCCTTCTGGTTCAGAACTATGTTTCCACTCACCAGCCAGCCATTCCTCTCCATAAAATGGTAGCAGATGTTCACGACCAATCTACCTTCCATGGCGTCAGTACTGTCACTCCCCTGTACTGGAGACAAGGGGTGTCCTGTACCTCAGTTTATCAACCCACTTCTCTTACAGTTCAACCTGTCACTGCCCTAGCACAGTACAGAGGAGAGACAAGGTAGAGCACGCAGATTGGTCTTGGACATTTAAGATCATATTTAATGGACAGGAATGACTGACTGATGATGTAAAAGACATTAAGATTTGCATTGATAAGTTACCTTATACCCTGCTCCTCCCCCCACATTATAAAAATCTTGAAAGCAAGTGTCCAACCCCTTTAACATGAGGTTTTAGTCAATGCCAATCCAATTTATATTTAATACAATGATGATCTACACTTAGAAATTAATCCCTTAAATATTATTGAGTTCACTAATTTTGAGGAAGAGCTGTTACTTAAATCCAGGCAAATTCATGGAGTCTATACAACAATAAGTTGTGGTTCAGTGGGGCATCAGCTACACCGGATTAATACTACTGTATAAGATGGCCTAGTAGGGAAAATATAGAAGTTTTAGGCACTCGGTCACTATCATTATTGTCATATCCAGGCAATAATTTACTAGCTCAATGAGAAAGGGCATATGAGATGAGATGGATAATGTAGCTTATTAGTCAGTATAGAAAAGTAACTCTTTAGATAGGGTGCTAGAAAGCATATTTGTGGGCTTATGACCTGATACATATTTTAAGTATTAATGAAATACAGTGAACCATATGGAATTGAATCTCACATCGGCATTACTGAATAAAACCAATTAAAGTTTTGGGCTATGTTTTGGTAGATTCTATGGGCCAAGTGTTTCTTATCCTGTTTCACATGTTTAAATCTTTCAGTAGATTTCGCTAAACACATTATAAAATATTTTAAGGTCAGCAATTCTGACAAGGTCAGGCAGGAGTATATAGGTTACTTCATCCGTAAATTAAAATTTACAGAGTTTAAAAAGTGTTTGGTGATTTGAGAGCCTTTCATATTTCATTTACACAGCGTGGACTGCCCTTTATCACCCTAATTGAAAAGGACACAGGAATTTCTTGATAACGCTGTTTTTAAAGTTGCTCCACATACTAAAGTAGTAACACAATAACCACATAAAGAAGAAAAGCAAAACTAAATATATCTCTAGAAAAATAAATAAAAATGGCAAAGGCTACGTTCACACTTCTGGTTGTTCATGTTGTTCTGAAACAGAGTAGCTCTATCCATGGAGCTATTTTTTCACAATATTCTAACATTTAATAGCTATGTTCTACAACATTGAACATTGAAGTAGAAATAAGAAAAAAAGATGTAATTCTTCATAGGGAATTTCAGATTGGCTTTTAGTAAGGCTGAAAAAATACATTTTATATGGCTGTTGTACAAAAGAGCATCGTATAGCTAACTTGGCTGACTCTCCGATACATATGAACGCTCCGTTCAGTCAAGCATTGCATGTGTAGAGCATTAGAGGGTGGAGAACAAAAGAAGCAAGCAGGCGAAATCCAACTTCCTGAACCACATCTCCCCTGACATCTGTTCCCTTGCACACAGGGCCAGGACAAGGCTTTTTGGAGCTCTAGGTGGACACGACCATGGCACCCCTCCCCACAAAAAATGAACACCATGACAATGCCACTATACTCAGCTCCCAGGCATAAATAATAGTTACAACCAGACATATCACATGTTTGTGCAATCCCTCTATTTGTATGGGTCACCTGCCTGATATGCAAAACTCAGAGTGGGTCCTATTCCTCCCCGAGTCTGTGGCTCAGACAGTATGTTCTCTTTACACACTGATGACACACAGACCTTAAACAGCAGACCACAGATGTGTTTTTTGTGGCCTGCAATGTGTACACATTCATGTGCAGGAGGCCTTAAGCTAAAACCAAGCATAACACATATAATAAGAAGCAACCAGAACATGGTATGAACTTAAAGGGCTTGTCTGGGTTATATTTTTTTATAAATATGGCTCTAGTAGGAAGAAAATAATAAAAAGCTCCCATCACCATTGGCCGTTGCCTCTAATACAGAGTATATACATAAATACCCACCTGCCTGCTACAGCGTGAACTCCTGCTGTAGTTAGTAATTAGTTTATTAACCCGCAGAGCCATATATAAAAGAAATGTAATCACAGAATTCCAGAAAAAGTGCCATTTTGTCCCCCCTGCGGCACAAGTTCCCCACTCTCTTCTGACACTACACAGACCACTCCCCCACTTACAAAATCAAAGCTCCTCCTCCCATAATGACAACACACAAGTATCCCCTCCCCCACTGACAACACACATACCTCCCCATTCAAACAACATCCAAGCATCCCTCAATGACAACTCAGCCGACACAGTCCCCCTCCCTCACTGACAACACACACTTCCCCACCCCCCTCACTGAATACACACAGCCAACCCCACTGAAACCATCCAAGTTCCCCCTCAATTACAAAAAACCCTCACTCAATGACAACACACAAGCCTCCCCTCACTGACAATACATTGTCCCCCTCCCCCACTTACAACAAACACATACACTCTCATGTCCCCTTTGGCTACACAAATGTGACTTACCTCCTGTTTCTTGTTCCTCCATGATCTTTCTCCTGGTAAGCAGTGCATGAAGCCACATAAAAAGAGGGTCTGTCAGCACTGCACATTCATCTTGCGCCCCCCACAGGCAGAGCAGAGTAGGTGACCAAGGTGATTGCCTTGATCATTGCCTCCCCATTATTTCTGCACTATATGCACGCTAGATCGAAGTACCCATTGAAATTGGCCAGTTTAAATATCGTATATACTCAAGTATAGCTGACTCAAATATTAGCCAAGGCACCTAATTTCACCACAAAATAATAGAAAACTTATTGATTTGAGTATAAGCCTAGGTTGGGAAATGTGGCAGCTACTCTTAACTTTTCAAAAATAAGAATAGATACTAATAAAATTACATTAATTGAGGCATCAGTAAGCAGCCAGCAACCTCCCCTAACTAATGAAATGTCCAGCAGCTTCCCTTCATTAATAAAATGGCCAGCAGCAGACTGCCCGCACTACTAAAATGTCCAGCAGCCTCCCCTCACTAATAAAATCTCTAGCAGTAGCCTTTACTCATTAATGAAAGGCCTAGCAGCAGCTTGCTGCCTTTGGTAATCTGTTCAGCTGCAGTCATGTTGAGCAGCAACCTCCCTTCATTACTAAAATGTCCAGAAGCAGCCTCCGCTAGTTAATGAGATGCCCAGCAGAAGCCTCCCCACACACAAAACATCCAGCAGTAGGCTCCACTTACTAAAAAGCGCAGACCCTTGTCATTAAAAAATGAGCTTAGTACTTACCTCGGGTGGTTCCTGCAGGCCTTCTGCTCTCTCTGTCTACTGTGTAGCAACATGGTAGAGATGGGAGAGAAGAGGAGCTACGGGTAGCAACAGACATAAGTACTAATTTTTTTTTTATATATTCTCGAGTATTAGCTCATTGGCTCAGCTTCTACTTGAGTACATACAGTAATATTCATATAATATGGCCAGCTTAAAGGGCAGAAATATTATAACTTAATGCATAGTGTATCTGTTGTGTGAAGACGCTACAGTTGCAGCTCTGACAGAAGTGAAAGTTCCTACAATCAACTACTAATGAAGTTTGAGTATATGGGAGATAAATCACTGGCAAACATATTTAATAGTTATTGAGAATAAATGTATATGGTGGAAGGTACGGGAAGGAAAGTTGCCATCTAAATATACAGAAGTTTATTTCCAGATTTAAAAAACTGGAATGAGTGGCTCCAGTAACTACAGAACTCAAAGGGAACTTGTATAGCATATACAGTGGGTACAGAAAATATACAGACCCCTTAAAATCAAGGTGTGTTGCATCATTCCCAAGAAGACTCATGGCTTTACTAGCTCAAAAGGTGCTTCAACTCAATACTGAGCAAAGGGTCTGAATACTTATGGCCAAGTGATATTTCAGCATTCATTGTGTAATAAATTAGAAAAAATATCTACATTTCTGTTTTTTTTCTATAAAGATGGGGTGCAACGTGTACATTAATGAGCAAAACAAAGAACTTTTTTTGATCTTACGACTAGCGGTAAGGAACCAAAAAGTTTAAAATGTAAAGGGGTCTGAATACTTTCCATACCCACTGTAACATATACTGTATATTCATTTTAATGGGAATTAAAGGTGACCCTATCCACTTGCATCTTCCTCACAAACTGTAAGTATTACCTTTAAAAGTGTTCAAGTGCTTCTTTTCTTATGCTTATATGTAAAACCATTCTTTCAAATTCAACCTTTATTCTCCCTCTTGTCGTTGACATTGGACCATTATGACTTGATTTCTATATGGCTCCAATTTTAATGTTACCAGAATCAAATGCTGAGACCCGTGTTCTCACATTTATTAAAACACAAAGAACATATTTATATCAAGACATGTGGCTCATAGGGCAGCATTTTAATTTACGAAAGTAAAGCGCTACGGAATATGGTGATGCTATATAAATAAAGATTATTATTATGCTAAGTATGTGATTAGTTTACAATCTTACCTGGTGCAGTGTATAAATTATCTTCAGATCACCAGTACACAAGCAAAGGGAAAGCTAGCAGGCATAATGAATACAATTCTAACAGTGCATACTGATACAAACATCTTAGCTGAAATTTTTTTTTAATAATTCCTGTACACCCGCCCTTTGATAAGATAAGGTCAAGTCTTTGTGTTTTCAGATGCAGTTTTTGATATCCAAATCAGGATTGGAGTGAAAAATAGAGAAGGAGTAGCTTTTCTCAGTGATATATTCTCACCCATTATGATCCACACCTGCTTTTAGATTAAAAAAATGCATTTGAAAAACTGAACGTGTGATCGTACCCTCAAGTGTAGGAACTTGAACAGCATTATGTATAATGGTCTTCATCACAGCTATGATGAAAAGTGGTAACACTCAAAACGCGTTTCTTGTTACAGGGAAATACTGAACGATATGTAGCTTTTTTAATGTAAATAAATAAAAGCCTATTTTTTATTATATGCTGGATCGTGGAAACTCTTTTCATGGTGTAAATCATATAACTATCTTTTATCTATCTATTTATCATATGTTTTATAAAGAAGAGTCCTAAGAAACCTTAAAGGGGGTATTCATGTGTCTGGCCATTCACATTAAGTTTCATTAATCTGCCATATATAAACAATGTTCCTGTGTGAAGATCATTTCTAATAAATGTAGTCATATGGTCCCTTAGAAACAAGAATGTGTCCTTGGATATGGCATAAAGAAACAAAAAGTTTTTGTATATGAAATGTCAGTGAGTTACTGCATATCCTACAGCCAACGAACGCTGAAGCCAGGAGGTCAGGTAGGGCTCAATAGCCCATGTGTGGCCACCGTTGCCAAAATGTGAGGTGCTCGTATCCGAGGAAGCTATCTCGTTTCTAAGGGGCAACATTACTACGTTAATGAGAAGTTATCTTCACACAAGAAAATTTTTTTAATAACATCCAATTGAATAAATGTTTACATATGGCAAATGAATTTATTTAAATGTGAATGCCCAGATGGGAATACCCCTTTAACAAGGTGAATGATAAAAGGGGGCGTGGGGGCATGGTGGCTAATTGGTTAACATTACAGCCTCGGTCCTGGGTTTGAGTCCCACCCAGGTCAACATCTGCAAAGAGTTTGTTTGTTCTCTCCGGTTTTGCGTTGATTTTCTCCCACACTCCAAAACATACTCATAGGTTAATTAGATTGTGAGCCCCATTGGGGACAGGGACCGATGTGGCAAAGTCTGTACAGAGCTGCATAATCTGTGTATATAAATAAATAATAATTATTATTATATCAAAGAATGCCAGTTGTAGAACCTTTAATATGTTATTATCTTGATAACAAACACAAAAACACCTAAACAGATTTGTAGCAAAAAAATACATTTATGCAAATTAAATGAGCAATTATTAGAATCATTTGGAATTGTACAGCTTTTGCGATATCTAAAACATGACAGGTGGTTATGAGATTACTGGATGTACACTGACTACCTCCTATAAATATATTAAAGGGGAAGATAAACTTGATTCCAATGAACTAATAAAAAATACATGAAGTAAAAAATGGAAAGAGCTGCTTTGTCAGAATATAAATATTTCCCTTTTTATCTTTCATGTTCATGTGTGAGACTTATCAAAGGCAAGAGAGTTTAGCTCCCCTGAGGACCATCCACATAAACTATTCTGAGACATGGGGGAAAACAAGACAAAGGAAATTAAAGATAAATAAAGACTGAAAGGCCCATTAAGTTTGTCTCAGCACCATCTAGCCAAAGCTTGTCCTATTATTCATTAATCTTTCTTGACAGGCTCATTCTCACAGCCCTTTCTCCCTCTCCAGGTATAAAGGGTCTCTGAAAGTGCCCCCTTTTAATATGTAAACAAAGTTTTATGATAAGAAATACTTGACCCTCCACTTCAAAGAAAAATCCACCATAAAAATAATGTTTTTAAAAAGTATCTTAGAATAAAAACTACTCATCTATTATCTACCTTGCTAGCTAGCTATCCCCCACAAATAAACCAGCTAAATTGTATGATCAATATTAAAAATACGACCTTGGCAGATTAGTTTTAACATTTTTATTATGCTTGTGTTGTATAAAACAGACCATAAAGCATTTACATTCATGTCACGACTTCAGGGTTAGATGTCATATGGCTGTTTAAACACTTATGATGTTTTTTTATGCACCATGTTGGTACTTGCTGGGAGCGAGGAAGCATATGTTTATTATCATAGCACTGGAAAACCTTCACAGTTAAGGATCACCACTCCAGACATCTAATTCTTTAACAGATTCATTTTAGGCAACAAAGCTTTTCTATGTTTAATGTAAATGTAGAGATACCACTTTCTTCTGCTTCAGAACGCATGACCAAGCCTTCTAAGAGATAATACATGTACCGTGCCTCCCACCGCCCATCTGTATGTACTTTTAGGATTCCCCTGAAGGAATAAAGAATGAATGAAATCTGATACCGAATTAAAAATGATGTCTAATAGCAAATAAAAGACTGACTCAGGAAGGGCAACAGGATTTCACACACTATTCCTCCACTTTCTTAGGTATCTGGTTTCTACTAATGTCTCTTTATCCATCTGCAGCTGCCCTACATTCACCTCTGGCTACTCCATTCAAGATGTCTAACCATCTGGTCACTCAAGGCCCCAGAAGCAATCACTGTTACAGAGTGAACTAGGGTTTCTGATTTCTACAATATATACTATCTATTGTTCTATGCCGGAGCTGTCAAACACAGGTGTGTGTCTCTTTTTAACTTATTTACAATATAAGCTGAAACTTCATTTCCTTGCCCATACACCAGTGGTGACTAGATTGTCATCTTTACTTTTTTGTCCACCTATACGTTGAGTTTTCATTTGTTATTGCTATTAGGTGTTAGGAGATCCTATTTTAAAACCTGCACCTTTTATTTTTCAAAAACAGCAAGGTACAAGATATGTGTGGCAAATATAAGTGCTTAGACTTGTTGAGTCAAATGAAAAAAAAACCTAAAACTTAAAGGGGTATTCCCACCTCACTAAGTTTAATTTAATCAACCCCTAAAAGAAATAAAATATTTCTTCAATTTATTGTTTTTTTTTTAAAAAAAAAAACCTACCTACATGCCCATAATATACTGTAAATAGGGCTTACCTACCCCCTAGCAACAGCCCTGTTTTGACATAAGATATGGCCACTAGTGCTCGTCAGGGAGCGAGGTGGCCGGAATATGTGAACTGCGCATGCGCTAACTAAGCGAGTTCACATTTTCCTGGCAGGTTCGGAGGCCAGGGAGCCTCATTCCAGGCGCTGTTGAGGAAAGGCAATGTCCGTATCTTATGTCAACACAGGGCCATTGCTACAGGGCAGGTAAGCTCTATTTAACAGTATAGGCATGTAGGTAGGTTTATAAAAAATCAATAAATTGAAGATTTTTTTTTTCTGTTTGGGATTGATTAAACCAAACTTGGAAATGTCATGGGTGCTGCCACGACCCATATCGCGGGTCGCAAGCTCACTCGTGCCTCCTGGTGCCCGCGGGTGCCTGCGCTGCTTACCCGTACCTGCTCCTGATCCTCGTCCCTGGTCCGTGCGCGTGACCCCGTCTCCTATGGTGTGCGGGCACCAAATTCAGGATATTTAAAGGGAGAGCGCACCACTTTTTGGGGATGCCCTTTTTCCCAGAAGACTATTTAAATATGCCTCTCCCATCACACCCTGACAGATCTTTGTGCCTTGTGCCCTAGAGAAAGCTTTGTCTGATGCCCGGCGTCATTATTGTGATTTCCCCTTCCGTTCCTGACTACGCTCCTCTGCTGTCTACCTTGACCTATGGCTACGTCCCCGACTCTGATACCGTGATACCTGACCTGTTCCTGTACTTAGACCTTAGACTCCGGTCCCAGGTGTTGGCTTGTGTCATCGTCCGCGGTGGTTCAGAGGATCCACAACCTCCAATCCTGACAGGAAACATGATGTTCTTCGACAAACTAGGGAAAGACTGAACCCAAAGAGTGTAAAGAAGTCAGTGAAAGGTGATGGAGGATGTGTTATGGTTTGGGGAATGATTTCTGCAACAGGAGTTGAACTTCTCAGACAGCTACAAGGCAGAATGAATGCAAGCGTTTATCGGAAACTTATTCAACAATACATGGTTCCTTCCTTGTAGTCATAACTCAATCAGCCAGAAATTTTCATGTAGGACAATATCCCACAGCGGATAACACAGCGGGTAAAGCAGTACATTGTAGTAGAAAACAATGAAACAATGAAATGGCCAGCCCAGAGTCCTGATCTAAACAAAATAAAAAACCTCTGGAAGATCCTAGGTGATAAAGTTATGGCCAAGAAACCCACAACAGTCACAGATCTGTGGAGGAGATTTGAAGAAGAGTGGACCAAAATCACACCAGAGCAATGGGAGAGACTAGTGATATCTTGTGGCCACAGATAACCTTCAGAAAATGTAATGCTGTGCTATAGTCATTGCTGTTCTCGGATTATGATCATCACGTTTTTTTTGCAATATAACTATGTTATTTTGTAAAGCACTATTCTAGTGGCATGTTCTTTCATTTTGATCTCCCAGAGAGTGTATATATGTATAAGTTACATGAATGGAATATATGTTATATAGATAGAGGATGTGTATTTTCCTTTTAATTACAGCTGGAAAGTAAACTTTTGGGACA
Organism: Engystomops pustulosus; assembly: GCA_019512145.1. NCBI lineage: Eukaryota > Metazoa > Chordata > Amphibia > Anura > Leptodactylidae > Engystomops > Engystomops pustulosus. Next base: position 56,038,552 of record CM033648.1, on the reverse strand, counting down.
TCATTCATAATGTACATGTATTTCAGCATTTGTCCAATCTATCAAAGGGGCAAACTCATTCAGTGATTACAATGGAGAACATTTGCTTACCCGTCACGTTGACGCCGCCGATCCGGAATGTCCCATGAGGATTTGGAGCTGCCACGATTCACTAAGATCGTGCGTCCAATTTCCTGCAGGATGTCGTATACCCGAAGAAGGAGGATAGGGAAGAGAGTGCACGGCCGATGTTCACCTTCTTCTTCCCGGTGCATGTGAGTGCTCATCTTGCTACACAATTTGGTTTTTAAATTCCGCGGTTTGTCCAAATCAGTCGGGTTGTCCGACGTCCACACCCCCCGATTTGTGTCACATGCAAGCTGGCGCCGATGCCCCACAATCCGATTGCGTGCGCCACAAAAACCTAGGTGAAGAATCGCAAAACCCGACGGAAATGCGTCCGACTGGCCCTTAGTAAATGTGCCCCAATGTTGCCATTCAACAATAAAATAATAAAACAAATATGTGTGGTGAACACATAATAGAAAACACACATAATGTTACATCTTGCAAATGCTCTGTTGCAATAAAGAACAGTATTTTTCATTGTGTACATATATCTAAATATACAATTATATGGACGTATACAAGTATATATAATAGCCTTACTACCTATGAGAAAAATAAGTAAGTTCTCGCTTTTGGAGGGTGGAGAGTGACATTAGAAGAGGAATCATACACATGCCCCTATAGCTGATGTGATTGGGGACTTTGTATATAAGATGGTGGCTGATGACCGGTTCAAGCAGCAGCAGTTCTATTTATTTATTTATTTTCCATTAACTTGTCAAAAATGGTTTTTTTCATAGGTTTGCTATGGAATTTAGATCCAAGGAATGCTGAAAAGTATAGGGGGATGCAACCTGGTATAAATTAAATATTTGCATTTCTTCATTTATTTTTTATGATTGATGTAATGTATACAAAAAAATTGACAATTGTTGTAAATAATTGTTCTTCACAATATGATATGAGCAAGCAGCATATCCTTAGTAGACATATACACTGTGTTCAGCTTTGAAGCTTCCAATGTAGACCCATCTTCATTGTATTCTTTATTACTGCTGTAGTAAAAAGTCTTGCCAAGAGTCAACATCTTCTGCCATTATGGCATCAGCAAGCCAAAGCATTTATAACTTTAAGTAGCATTGTAATGTCTGTGCCTAGTCAAGTCTATGACCTTGTCATTGTAGCCCAAATAGGATGGGGCCTATTTCATCAAGAGAATCTGCTGCCAGCTGCTTTCTTTCCAGCTTTGAAGGGAAGATATCGAAGTAAATTAAGTGCAGGCAGCAAACACATCTGACATGGACGTCTTGATTTACCACTGAAATACTGGTTCAGGCTGGAGACTCCTCTTGAGAAATTAGACTTCTTTATGGCTTGTTGATGTATGACTGTAGATTGGAGCCTAAAATAAGTGGAGCTCTTTTGCTATTAGAAAGCATGTCAAATCAGTGTTAGGCGAGTGTCACACTGTTCTCAGCATCTTTGAAAGATCAGAGATCTAAGCATGGGGCCCATCATAAGTAGTAAAAACTCCAGGACTTTATGCACTGTAAATTACTACATAATTTCAGTGAATCCAGAGCCTCTCATCCCTCTCAGCTAATACCACTGCAACTCTGTCAGATGTTAAATTTTACATACAGTTTTTCTTTACCTGAATTCTTCTCCTTTGTGGATTAATTCTGCTAGTAAATTCAAGTCAATGTAAATGAAACGGTTACCTCATATATAAAATTTATTAGCACCTGTTTGAACAATCAAGCAGGCCATAAATATAATATTACTGTCTGGAGACCTCTCCATAAACAAGGCCCCAATTTCTGAATCTGTCTCACAGTACACAGTTCAGTTTGCATGTGCTTTTCCAAAAGGTGAGGGCACTGACATCAGAGACCTCTGGCAGTCCGCCATGTCTCCTGGTCACAATGCGGTGAACACACGATGAGTCACTGCATCATGATATGTCCCATAATTTGCCAGATTTGCAGCGTGGCCGCTCGTCTGCCTATGGAGGGAGAAGGGGTGAAGAGCGCTCACCCCTACCCACTCTTTGTCCTGGCCATCCTGGATCCAATCCAGGTCGAGCAAGCAGCCATTTGAATAAGCCTTAACATAAGCTGAGCACCCAATAGAATAGTAACCATCATCCCACTTGCTAAAATTAGGGTATTAAAGCTATGATTAGGATAAACCATGGCTTTCTTGAGCCTGGACAGGTCAGATTTGGCACAAATATAAAAAATTTGGTATGGATGCTTTAGAAATAGCAGGATTTGGCCAACAGAATTTGTTAACAGTACATGAAACTGTCAATAATTAATAATTTTGTTATGAATTATTGTCACAATTCCTCAATTGTTGTGGCCAGCCGCATCAAGGCCGCACTGTCTATTCGTAGCTTAAAATATATATGTATGACCACAATGTGCATGGCCAGCTTTACTTTATACAATTTCCTTAGTAACCTTTTATATATCAGCTACTCTCTTTTCCTTAGTAACCTTTTATATATCAGCTACTCTCTTTTCCTTAGTATATTCCATTTTACTGGAGGGCCACCTACCTGCTCCTCTGGTTTGAAAAATGTTTGGGACTGCCACATACAGGCACTATCCAAATTAAATTGTCTCCATAGCAGCCTCCACACGTTGTCTCCATTGCTACCTCCAAAAGTCGTCCATATAGCTGCCTCCATACATCGTCCCTTTATCAAACGAGGTGTGTCAGGCAGAAATTTGGGTTGTTTTCATGGATTCCACATCAAAGTTGTTAACTTTGTCGCCACCCTGCTGTGTTATCCACAAAATATACTGGCAAACTTTTACCATTTAGGGATATTATTTCAGCGCTTCTTGCGCATCTGTTTACATTCCCCTCACCCGGCATATCCTAAACTTATAAGAACGCTACTACACTTGATCTTATACAAAAGGTTCTTAGAAGTGCTGTTTGGGGAGTAGCCTAGAGACAGGGGCTTGGATTGGCGAAAGCTCGCCTGGCAGCGGAACGCCAGCTCCATGCGCATCATGCGCTTCTTGCGCATCTGTTTACATTCCCCTCACCCGCCATATCCCAAACTTATAAGAACGCTACTACACTTAACTTGGTGCAGGCTGGGACCGAGTCTGACCCTGGGGCTGGTCATATACTGCCGACGCAGAGAATTGCGGGGCCTACCTCGGTCCAGGTCTCAAAGGCCTACTATACCTCCTCCCACCCCTCCTCCACCTCCTCCTCCTCCGAATTACCATCCGTGGGCATGGCGCCATCAGTCGGTAGCTCTAGGCACAGCAGCAGTGCCGTCGCTAAGCGACAGCAGGCGGTGCTGAAACTGCTGAGCCTAGGCGATAAAAGGCACACCGCCCAAGAGCTATTACAGGGCATTCCACATCAAAGTTGTTAACTTTGTCGCCACCCTGCTGTGTAATCCACAAAATATACTTGCAAACTTTTACCATTTAGGGATATTATTTCAGCGCTTCTTGCGCATCTGTTTACATTCCCCTCACCCGCCATATCCTAAACTTATAAGAACGCTACTACACTTGATCTTATACAAAAGTGCTGTTTGGGGAGTAGCCTAGAGACAGGGGCTTGGATTGGCGAAAGCTCGCCTGGCAGCGGAGCGCCAGCTCCATGCCAAGATCCAACTAACATAGTTTTAACTGCAGCACCTTTAATCTACTACTAGTTCACTGCCTCCATACATGGTCCCCTTATCAAACGAGCTGTGTCAGGCAGAATTTTGGGTTGTTTTCATGGCTTCCATGTTAACTTTGTCGCCACCCTGCTGTGTAATCCACAAAATATACTGGCAAACTTTTATCATGTACCGATATTATTTCAGCGCTTCTTGCTCACCTCCTTTGGTTCCTCTCTGACACCCATTGGTTTGAAGCCTGAGTCCAATTAGGGTATGTCGCCATGCCACTCTCTAGCCTGCTGCCGCTGCCTCTGCATGCCGTCCCCTATAGTGTCAGGGTCAATTATTGGATGTTTTAGATGCTATCTAGCCTCATTCGGTCACTCTGTCATGGCCATGCTGTTGCCCATAATTTTGGCATAATGGTGCGATTAAGCAGCCTCAGAGGCATCCATGCATGCTGCCCCTGCTGTTTCCTGTCCATTTCCGTGGTGTTTCCATCCTTTTCTGAGGTTCCCAGGTGTTTGGCCAAGCTTCCCTGTGCAGAGCCTTGGTCCCCTTGAAAAATGCTCGAGTCTCCCATTGACTTCAATGGGGTTCGTTATTCGAGACGAGCACTCGAGCATCGGGAAAAGTTCGTCTCGAATAACGAGTACCCGAGCATTTTAGTGTTCGCTCATCTCTATTAGTAACCTTTTATATATCAGCTACTCTCTTTTCCTTTGTAACCTTTTATATATCAGCTACTCTCTGACATAAATGTGACCATAAATAGACTGTATATTTTGCTGCACATGACAATGCTGCTGGAGAGGCATATTATTTGTTTCTTCAGTGTTTGAACAGTGTTTGAACAGACTGATACATGGATTAAGCTAAATATATTTTTACATTTTTCACCATTTAATTTTTTAACTTTTCTTACCTTTTTATTAGGATCGTCTTGCAAAAAAGCTCAAGTTCAAATTCAGCTCAATACTTGCCCCTTTTTGCAGGACTCCTGAACTGTGCTTGGATTGCTCGAGACCAAAGCTACAAGGAAAAAGGAAAATCCAGCTCCACGTCCTTGTCCTTTTAGGGAAAGAAAATATTTGTATTCCAGCATAAAAAACAATGGGTATAAAACACAAAATCAAATCTTGTACCAGTGTTTTATATCCGTTGTTTTATATGCTCTTACACAAAAAGAGTTTTGCCTAAAAGGACGAGGATGTCAACTAAAATTTTCCTCTTTTCCTCTTTTATTAGGAGCCTTTCTCAATGCCACAATGTCCCTCCCAGACTTTTCGTAGGATGAAACACTTACCCAATTTTGTTGTTTAGGTACTCACATAGCTCACATAGATAATTGTGAATTTTGTTGTAAACTGATTTCCAGTCCACTATAGAAGCTTTCAATGTAGAGGGGAGGGGTGAGGAGCACTCACTCCCCCTCCTTTCTCCACCCGACCACATGCTATGCCCAAGCCAGCGCACAGGCATGGGGATAAGGTCTTAATCCCATTTTGGGTCTGAAGAATAAATTCTAGAAGAACCTGGGTGTTCACAGCAGAAGTGCTTTGGTATTGTCAATAACATGAATAAATGTATTTAGGGAACTGTAGACAATGCATTATAGAATTGAAAGAATGTCTTATACATGTCAATAAAAACAGATAGCCTTCAGTATATTTGTGGCTGGATACTAGTTCCACATGAGTAAGGAGGAACAAGTGGCCAGACACAATAATGGCTCATAAACAGAATGTTCTCTGTTCTTATCGACCTCAGAAACACTACATTTCAAGGTTGAGATGCATTATCCTGTTCTTTTAATAAATTCCACTTATTAGTTTTATTTGTCAGTTTGTCAAGCCGACACCAAGCATTTCCTATATTCGTCAACATATTAAGAATCTGGTCACAAGCTTATAGACACTACAATGCCTCTTCAAATGTCCTAAATGTGTTCCTTTCAAGTTTAAAGAACATTTTGTAAAGTAGTAAACAGACGTCATTGGGTAAATGGGAATTCAGCTGTGAAAATGCTTGGATTGCCTATTCTATGCATGTTACAAAAATAAAATGACAGCAATTCGGAGTTACTTCCGATCATATTCACCCAAGTGACCAGCAATGCACAGGCTGGTAAAGTAGACGTTTATGCCAGGAAAGAGTGATTGCTCTTTACTCTGAGAGTAATCAGGCGATGGAATTTGTTCCTAAAGGAAGTTGTGACGTCAAATTCAGTAAAGCAGTTAAGGAGAAAATTGGGTGTTTTGACAGGCATATGTGCGGTTATAGTAACCTTTATGTTACGCCTATGTAATGCCACAAATTCTTGGCATCAGAAGCAGCAACATATATATTTACACCAAGGATTTCCATTGATATAAAACACAAGTCATAGTATTGTAACTGTAACGTGTGGACTAGAGGGTGGACAGCTAAGTGTCCCTTTTAGTCTTATAAAAAGCAGGCATTGATGGAGCAAAGAAAATAAAGGGAAACAGTTACACTAATATGTAGCAATGAAAACTGTATGAAACTCTGTTTTTTCTAATAAGAGAAAAATTATGTACAAATTGAAAAAATGCCTGTGAAAAAATTTAAAATATGTATCTTAAAGAGATAAAAAGATATGACAAAATTGGTTGTATGGCAGGATGGAAATGTCCAAATTTGGCGGATAATCCAATCAATAGATAAAGCAATAGACAAGTTTTTGCCTCAGCAGGCAAAGGTCCTCCAATAAGTGGCATCATATTAGTAGGTAATGCATATTTTATTATTTTACTGTTATAGTTGCCTGTAAATATATGGTACAGCAAACCTCTGTGACTAAGTCTTACCTTTATTTCATTGACTTTGCCTTAAAAACTTTCAAATATGTTACAGAATTCATATGGGCATGGCACATTCACTTCTAGAGTGTGATGGATATGACTTTATGACTCGTCCCCATATATCCATGTACAGCACAGGGTCTCGGCCCTGTTGGCCTTGGGCCCTACGCTCAGCAGCAGAGACATAGAGGAATGGGCCCAGGGGCACGGCATGAATACATTATGATTGGGGCCGCCCTTCTATGCCCCTGATGAACAGCTGCTTCTCCTGGCCCGCCCACCACTATCCTCCTCAGATGCCATCACATGATGGGTTACGTGAGTTCACATGACATGTCCCGACACAATGGCATGAAATTGCAGGAGATAAGAAAAATAATATATGTACCTATGTATATTTAAATATATCTTTAAATGTATCTTTAGTATGTGTGTTTATAGTGTGTATATGCTGTATGAGTGTATATCATGTATGGTGTGTGTATATACTGAGTGTATGATGTCTATATACTGCATGTCTATATGTATATGCTGTATGTGCATTTATGGTGTGTATGTCTGTGTATGCAGTGTATATGCTGTATGTGTGTGTATATGCGTTGTATGGGGGAGACTTGTGCACCATGTAAGAATTTGCGATTACAATAGAGACCACGCCACCACCACAACATGTGGGCGTGGAGGGAGTGTAGAAGGGCGCGACGGCTGGTGGAGCGGCCGGGCATGGGGTGTTCCCATCCCTGTGTACTTTTGAAAAACCAGCGTAGTTTTGCCCAGCGGCTGCGCTGCCCGCCATTTGTATCAAGGGGCATACGTTTCTTGATATATGCGGTACAACAAGTGGGGCATAGCCAGAGCATAGCAGGAGTGCCACTGTATGATAAATCTCCCCCACTTCTGTAAATATGTTGTATGTGTATATGTTTGTATATATGCTGTATGTGTGTGAATATGCAGTATATGTTGCATATATCTCTAGATACTGTCTGTATACTGTATGTATGTGTGTATATGCTATATGATTTATATGCAGCATGTGTGTATATTGTGTGTTTACTGTGTACTGTATGTATGTGTATATATGGTGTGTGTATACAGTTTGCCTAAGTATATGATGTATACATACAATGGGGGTTATTTGCCAGTGCTTCTACACGACACCATGAGAGTGGGCCAGCTCAGGTGTTCCTGTCCCCGTGCCTGCACACTTGCTGAAGCCGGCAAATTTTCATACTGCGGCTGGCCTAGAAATAAGCGCTGTCTAGGTCCTCGGCAGATACATCAAGAGGTGAGCCATTTATAAATGGCTGCACCGCAATGCTCTGCAGGGTTCTCATACGCTTGGCACACATAATAATCCCTACGGTGTGTATAAATCTATATGTTTATACAGTATGTGTGCAAATTTGATTTTTATATACTACAAATGTGTACAAATATGTTATAATTTTTTTAAGGGGGGGGGGCATGCACAAATCTGCAATGGGGTCCTTGTGTCTCCTAGTTACTTCCCTGCTGATAAACCTATTTAACTGGCAGCCTGGATGGAGAACCTTCAGCGAGGGTTGTCCAGATGCAAGACAAGGGGTGACCTTCTCAACATACAAAGGAGGTTGGTCATTCCAAGTCTAGAATATTGAATATTTACAAAATCACAAACTCATTGAAGTCCTCCAAGAGGTGATCGTCTTAAAAGACAGATGTAAGAGATGACAGAATAATGAGGAAAATTCCATCCGGGTAATTGTGTTTTTGACAGTGCGCGGGAATGCTCACCAGTTCAGCACTGAACAGGCTAGGATCTGTCTCACCATACAGTGTACACAAGCAGGGCCGGCTCCAGGTTTAGTGGGCCCCGGGCAACAGAGCCTTAGTGGGCCCCCTAGTGGCCACACTGCCCCCTCCTCCTGCGGACACACACTGACCCCCCCCTTCCACCTGGGACAACTGATACCCCCCTCGGCACTACCCCCCTCCCCTCGGACACACTGACCCCCCCCCTAAAGTCCTGATACACCGTGACCCCCCCGAACCCCAAGGGCCCTGTAATAACACTGGACAACACCTAGCCCGCTCCCCCCCCTTTATAAACAAACAGGACGCCACCCCACTTCCTCCCCGTATCCACCGACTCGACATCCCCCCTCCCCTGGATATACACACTGCCAACCCCCTCCCCTGTATACCATCGACCCCCTACTTCCACCTGTCGACACACTGACCCCCTCCCACCCTTGACGGACACCACTGCCCCCCCCTGGGTAACCATCCCCTCCCACTGTATCACACTGACCCTCTCTCATCCCCTGTAACCACTACTGACCCCTCCCACTGTATACACACTGACCACCCCCCTCTACCCCTCCTATACACACGACCCCTCCGTCCCCTTTGTATACAGCACTGACCGCCTCCCCCCTGTATACACACTGCCCCCCCTCCCCCTGTATAAACACTGCCCCCCCCCCCCCTCTCTGGACACCTGACCCCCCTCCCTCCTCCTGTATACACACTGACCCCCCCTCCGGGAAAGAACAAAGTAACTCACCTTTCGGTTCCCGAAGGCAGCGGCCTGCAGCTGCCTTCTGTCTTCGGCTGGGCCTCTGTATCGTGCGACAGTACAATGATCCGGGGCACGGCGGGGCGGCGCCTGCCTGGTTCACAGGTTTAAGGAGCATTTGGACCGTAAGACCACTCAGTGAAGTACATTTCTCATTAGCGAAGAGAAACAACAAGGCTATACCTACCTTGCTGGGAGGTGAGCCATGCTGTGTGGACAGTTGAGAAGTGGTCCACAGTCATTTTATTAGTCAGGGAAAGTGGTGGAGTGAAATGTCATGTGTTTAGGGAATGTTTTATATTTTATCAAACACTCCTTCAACAACATGTGGTTCCTTCCCTTTGGTGTCTTCACCTCAGCAATTAACATGCGAGCCAATACCCCTGTCCCACAGCAAAACACGGGTAAAGTAGTCCTTTAAAATAGAAAATATTGAAACAAGAAACTGGTCACCCATTTTAGTCGACTTAACTACACCAATAGAAAACTCTTGAAAAATACCTGGTGACAAGGTTATGCGAAAAAGACAACAACACTGGAAGAGAAAGAAGAGGACCAAAATCACACCAAAGCAGGGAGAGGTAGTGAAATCTCTGTGGCCAACAACGCCTGTATACTTCCTACTGATTGTGGATGTTTGAACCTTCAAATATATAGTAATAATCTCGGTCTACAGTCAATGCTGTTTCTTAACTATGAACATCACTTTTTTTACAAAGTAAAGGTTTTAGTGGTTGATAACTTGGTTATTTGTTCTAGTGGCATGGTCTACCCCTACAAAAGAAAAATTCAATGTTGATCAATGAGAGAAGTTATTACTAATATAAATCAGTAATTTTGACCTCCAGGGTATATCTCTTCTTGACCTGTTATTTTCTATTTATGCATATCTGCGCGATCAGATGCAGAGTAACCAAATTAAGATTAGCAATCACAACCACGTATAGTGCCTTAGGGGCCTACCTTCCCTGCAATAGATAAAAAACTTCCTCAGTTGTTATTGTTTTTATATACAAAAATATTCTAACTATAATAAAACACCACTGTAGAGCAAATGGTGACAAAATATTGCCCACAATAGTTCCTCCCTGTCTGTGATATTAGATTATATCCCTCGATTTTATATTCATCTAACATCAGGATTATTTTCATCTTTATGTGCAGTTTGTTATGGATTTTTTTTATCGGGTTACACATTTAGCATGATTTAGATTAGGATAGGTTGCGGAGTATTTGGGAGTAGTTACTCTTATTATTAAGGTACACATTTTGCTGAAGCAAAATCCCATCAAACTGCAAGTGTTTCTATTACTCCATCAACCAGTCGGTCATTCGTTGTCCAGACAGACGAATTCATACCATGCAGTCACAATGACTTCATGGATCAATAAGCTGTTTGGATAAAGACTTAAGAATTATCACTACAGTTCCACAAAGCACATTTTTCATCTTAAGAAATAAGAGAGATGGCAGATTATCAAGTGTCTGAAAGTCAGAATATTTCAGTTGGCCATGGCAACCAAAAAATCACGCTCCCCTTAAATATATTCATGAGCACTGGTTAAAATGAAGCTGAGCTTGATTGGTTGCCATTGGGCACGGAAATCTTCTGACTTCAGACACTTGATATATCTGCCCCATTGTGTCCTTAAAAACCATGACTCTACCTGGCTAACAGACAGACCTCTGGGAGCTGAATTTATTGTACTTGCCCCTGGCGCAATGATCAACTGTAACGGTTATCAAGGTGTCGTAATGACAGCTTAATATTAATCATGTTCTCATGACAAACTTTTAACAAAAACCAATTGTCACCAGGACCAAAAAACATTACACTTACAAAATGTACCTGTTCCGACAGGTATAAAAATTGTGTCGCAGACCAAGCACTTACACTGACCAAGAAGAAGAAGGTGAAACGTCCGGCGCGTCTCAGGAGGGAAAGAAGCACATGAAGGAAATGGACCACGCGACCTTGGTAATCAGTGTAAACCTGATCCTTGTTCCTGACAACGCACACGGGGATGTGACAGGAACCGGGGGTAAGTAAATATGCCCCATTGTAAATAAATCGCAAACCAGAAGTCTTGGGTTGCCAAACAAGCCGAGACGTCATGGAACCGATCGCCTCCCCTATGACTTCATGGGGGGCCATTGGAACCAAGATGGCGCGCATATGCTTTGCTCCAGTGGCGCACGCTTGCTGGCGGCATTAGAGAGGGTTAATACCCGCGATAGGCTAGCCACACTCCGACCTCTCGCCATACATATACGGCACGGAGCTTGAGGAGTTTATAATCTCCCCATTGTTTCGTACAGAGACCAAAACGTTTTTATCCTTCACCTTGTCGACCCCCAAACAGATTTCCAGGTGAACAAGGAGACCCCTTAAAGTTAAAAAACACCAAAAATATGATTCCAGTTCCAGTATGTTCCTCAGAGAATCAAGGATTTTTTTGCATCAAACATCACTGTGATGCGGAGACCGGAATATTCGTTACTCTGAACATTGAAGGAAGAGCAAAACTAACAGCTATAGTGCACGGATCGACAGTATAAAACAGGTGGATGGAGTGTAAAACAGGTAACCGAAGTAAGCCAAGCATGGCATAGCTTAGAGAGAATCTGTAAAAAACTCAGTTGCCGGGCGGAGCACGACCGACCACATTTTGTGGTGGTTGCGGTGACATAATATTGTTCCTGGCATGGGGGCCAACAAAAATGTTGAAAAGGGTGTGACAGTTAATCTTTAAGCGGAGACTATACCTTCCAGACAGTAAACAGGGAGGAAAACACTAACGAATATAGGAAAAAATGTAATCAAAAAAAAAAGGCACCGGCTAGTCAAGTAGCATAGTCTTGGGTGAGGGGCTGAAAGGGCTAGTTTTCGCTTGAACGGAAATTTTGCCTAGTAAAACCATTATAGAAACATTTTCAAGAGCAAGAAACACAATAGAAATTCTAGCATGAACATAGAAATCTTGAAGCCACAGGGCTTGGGTAATGAAAAATCTGCAGGGCAGGAGCAAAAAAAAAACACAAGTGAGTGATGCAGCGGGATTTAATTTCGGCCCATTTAATGTATCTTGTGGCAAAGATACTTGATGCTTGGGAAAAGCGTTAGGCCTGGTCTTCATTCAAATCAAAGAGGGAGAAAGACAGAAGATCAGTGGATGGAGTTAACAGTCTAATGCCCTGATCCAACTCGGATAAGGTTAAAAGGCGGTATCTTGCACAAACAAACATAGCTCACACTTTCTGCAGACAGTTATGGCAATTGGAAAGCAAGGGCAAGAGACACTCCCATTCAATTAGAGGGTCTATCCACCCTAACAAGGGAAACAATAGCAGGTATCACTTACCAGGAATGTGGCCGACGGGAATTAATTCATGTTATGCTGCCACAGTTAGACTTTAACATACAGAGAATAATTCATACTCAACAAGTGTAAAGGACAGTAGTTTTACCCTAATGTCTACCTGCTACACACAGTGCTCCACACTCATCTATTCCCCCACATATATTATAATTATCGATGCCAGTGTCCCGCCATGAAACAAACAGAATTCTTTTCTCATACTGCACTTATTTTGGGTGCGCACTTTTGGTGGGCGTTTAACCCTTAACAACTTGGGCTCTTTTTACTTTTTGTGTTTCTAATTTGGTTCCGCACCTCAGAATCGATAATCTTTATTTTTCCATGTACAGAGCTTTGTGTGCGCTTGTTTTCTGTGTTAACAAATTGTAACTATTCCCAGTGATTGGTATTAATATTCCATGCTGTGTACTGGGAAGCGGGAGAGAAACAAAGAATGAAAAAAAAATCCAAATGTGAAATGGTGAAAACAACACTTTGCACCAACTTTTTGTAGCTTTGCATTATTGATTTCACTGTTTAATTCAATTGACAAACCCCACGTTATCTTGCTTGGTACGATCAGGGGATCACAAATTTTATAGATTTATTATGTTTTGTTAATAGATTTTAAAAAAATGTGAAACAACCTTTCGTATAAAAACGTTGTATAATTCATCTTCATGCTGCGCTCTAAAACTTTTCTATATCAGCGTACATATGTATGTGTTTAATCTTTTGCGGGATCGGATGACGTTTTTCATCGCTACCTATTTGTGACCTTAAACAACCTTTAATCGCTTTTTAAAAAAAATTTATGAGTTTGTGAAATGGCGAGAAAAGTGCGATTGGACATTTGGGGCAGCTGTTATCTCTAAGCATCTATCTGGAAGACGTTAGGACAACAAGATGAACTACAGCTGGGAGTCTAGTATAGAATCGTTATTAATAAATTGCCCCGGAGATTTGCATTTACTGTGCTGGCACCAGTGGTGTTTTGCCAATGTGCAGGAAGGGAAACCCACACATGTACAGGAGAGAAGAAGCCGGCAAATTTTCATACTGCGGCTGGCCTAGAAATAAGCGCTGTCTAGGTCCTCGGCAGATACATCAAGAGGCTGGAGCCTCTTAATATAAATGGCTGCACCGCATGCTCTGCAGGAGGCTGGAGCCTCTTAATATAAATGGCTGCACCGCATGCTCTGCAGGGTTCTCATACGCTGGCACACATAATAATCCCCTACGTGTGTATATAATCTATATGTATTATACAGTATGTGTGCAAATTTGATGTTTATATACTACAAATGTGTGTACAAATATGTCTATAATTTTTTTAATTTATATACTACAAATGTGTGTACAAATATGTCTATAATTTTTTTAAGGGGGGGGGGCATGCACAAATCTGCAATGGGTCCTTGTGTCTCCTAGTTACTTCCCTGCTGATAAACCCTATTTAACTGGCAGCCTGGATGGAGAACCTTCAGCAGAGGGTTGTCCAGATGCAAGACAAAGGGGTGACCTTCTCAACATACAAAAGGAGGTTGGTCATTCCAAGTCTAGAATATTGAATATTTACAAAATCACAAACTCATTGAAGTCCTCCAAGAAGGCTGATCGTCCTTAAAAGACAGATGTAAGAGATGACAGAATAATGAGGAAAATCTCCATGGGTAATTGTTTTAACAGTGCAGCTGGAATTGCTCACCAGTTCAGCACTGAACAGGCTAAGGATCTGTCTCACCATACAGTGTCACAAGCAGGGCCGGCTCCAGGTATTAGTGGGCCCCTGGGCAACAGAGCCTTAGTGGGCCCCCCTCCAGTGGCCACACTGCCCCCCTCCTCCTGCGGACACACTGACCCGCCCCCTTCCCCTGCGGACAAACTGATACCCCCTGCGGACACACTGACCCCCTCCCTCCCCCTGCGGACACACTGACCCCCCCTCCCCCTGTATACACACTGACCCCCCCACTCCTCCTCCCCCTGTATACACACTGACCCCCCCTCCCCCTGTATACACACTGACCCCCCACTCCCCTCCCCCTGTATACACACTGACTCCCCCTCCCCCTGTATACACACTGACCCCCCACTCCCCTCCCCCTGTATACACACTGACTCCCCCTCCCCCTGTATACACACTGACCCCCCACTCCCCTCCCCCTGTATACACACTGACTCCCCCTCCCCCTCCTTTGGTGAAACCACCCCTTGAGATTTCCTTTTCTCTGCCTTATCAGCTTTAGGCGCCATTCCCCCCTCCTTTTGTCTCACAGGTGTGTTTTACCGATTAAATACTACCCCTAACACTAGCCAAAGGGCCACCTGGGGGTTCGATCTTCTAAGCAGCACTGACTTTCAGGTCGCATAGAGCATCCGAACCAGCCAGATACACATTACCTTTTATGTATTAAACATGTTATACCGAGGAGTCAAAGGACAATATCACTGTATTTGCATTTACATATCAATAAGTATAGGACAGCCGACACTATATGCGAGAAAAGGGTTAGTAGCTGAAGAAAAAGGGTTAATAAATGCGGACAGAGGTGACTAATGTACAGATTGTAGTATCAACCATTATCAATTTTTCTTATTGCCTTAAATCACAGTCAAACAGGGCACATATTCCTTGAGAACTTATTCCTTGCTTCAAGGCTTGTACGTTTAAATACAGCCGGCTACAACCCCTTCTCGCCTAGCACCTATTCAGTAAATGCTGATAGCTGATCGGTAGATATAGAACCAGCAACAACTGGTGCATACAATCGGTGATATTAAAACTTAGATTATGTCAATGTCAGTTAACAGGCATTAGCGGCTAAAGAACAGATTGTAATGTCCACCGTTATCAATTTTCTTATTGCCTTAAGCAATAATCAAACCCAACACGTGTTCCTTAAGAGCTTAGTCCTTACTTCAAGGGTTCATACGGTTTTATACAGCCAACTACAACCCGTTCTCACCTAGCACATAGTAGGTAAATGCTGATAACAGCTTAGTAATTATAGATCAAACGCCACTATGTGCGAGTGGGAAAGGAAT
Organism: Engystomops pustulosus; assembly: GCA_019512145.1. Classification (NCBI taxonomy): domain Eukaryota; kingdom Metazoa; phylum Chordata; class Amphibia; order Anura; family Leptodactylidae; genus Engystomops; species Engystomops pustulosus. The sequence continues at coordinate 56,023,069 of CM033648.1, read as the reverse complement.
TAATAGCTGAAAAAAGAAAAAAAAGGATTCATAACTACAAATTGTCCAATTGGCAAGAGCCACAACATATCTTGACAGCAGTACTTTGCCCAACCGCATTCCTTTAAGGGCAGATCTGATCTGTGTCTTTCAAAGCCGATTATATTCACCAATTATTCCTCCCCTACTCCAGGGGGACACAATATTGATCAGCTCACACTTAGTGCCTACAAACGGTGATATTTAACGCAATTGTCTTAGTGTCAATAGACAAGCAGCAGCGACTGGAGTTCAAATTAAATATCAACCGTTATCAATTTATTAGTTGCCTCAGGTAACAGTCAAGCAGGGCACATATTCTTAGGTGCTTACTCCTTGCTTCAGAGCTTACGCAGTTATATATGGCCAACTACAGCCCCTTCTCACCTAGCGCACAGTAGGTGGATATTAATAAGCACGCTCAAGGTGGATCCACAGGACAGGGTTAGTAGCAAGCGATTCCAGCATTTAAGCAAAGACAGGCAGATACATCTTAAGTGCAGATTAAGTGTCAGCTGTTATCATTTCCTTTATTGCCTTAGATAGCAGTCAAACGGGACACATATTCTTAGGTACTTATTCCTTGCTTCAAGGCTTATACGATTATATAAAGCCAACTACAACCCCTTCTCGCCTCGCACACAGTAGAAAGTTGTTAATAAGCGGGTTGAAAGCAAATCTGGAGAGCAGGGTTAGTAGCCAGTAATTCCAGCATTAGGCACAGGCAAAAAATACGGGGAAAAAAAGGGAAAAAAAAAAAAAAAGACAAAAAAAACAAGAGAAGCAGTTAGATTCCAGCATATGGTAGGGTATCTCACCACCTTCAGCCTACTGGCCATAAGTTCATGTCGCAGGCATCCACAGGTGATCGTTGATTCCTAATGATATAATTTCATATGGTGGTCACTCCAATCCTTAGCTTTCCCGCAAAGCCTTCGATGGTATCTCCGTGGCCATCCAGGGTCCCCCTCGTGCAGCCGGGGTTCCACAAAATACAGCTGCATAAGGCTGCAGTCACTAGCCGTCAGGCCCGTCACCCTCGCACCAGGCACCCCTGCTGTGTGCGCTACGCACACCGACCCGCTGGTAAGCGGGACCGCGCCAACGCCACGGACCTCCGCGAACGCCCTGCCCCCACTCCACTTGAGCCGGTCGAGGATCCCGGCCTCTGGGACCTCCGAAAGTGCCAAGCCACCAGATCGCCAGCGCGGGGACGCCGGCCTCAGCGCTCACATGTCACATGTCCGGGGAAGAGACCGCTGCAGTCGGCAGGCTGCTCTCACAGGGCTGCGGCGGGAGGAGGAGGAGAGGTGAGCGGCACCTTCATGTCATGCCGCTTCCGGTCGCTCCGGCAAATAACTGAGATTTATCAAGCTGTCTGAAAGTCAGAATATTTCCAGTTGCCCATGGCAACCAATCACAGCTCCCTTTAAAATATTCATGAGCACTGGTAAAATGAAAGCTGAGCTGTGTTCATGAGCACTGGTAAAATGAAAGCTGAGCTGTGATTGGTTGCCATGGGCAACTGGAAATATTCTGACTTTCAGACACTTGATAAATCTGCCCCATTGTGTGTAATAGGCATCTCATGGATCTCTCATCTCTCTTTCTATGTGTCAAATAATATGACAATGTTCAGACGCTAAATTAAAATATATATATACACCTGTACCCTGATAATCTAAGCACATTGTCAACTCACAGAACTAGAGGGATCATAATGTGGTTAAAGAGTCCCCCCTCACACCCTGGGATTTTACAATGAAAATATATAAGCTAATGTGTAATTAGTAAACATGGGCGAATTTGTTAAAATTCGTTTCGTCCCGAATTCACCGAATTTTTCGAAAAAAATAGATTCGACCCGAATCGAATCAAAACGAATCACGTTAAAAAACAGGCATTTCCTGGCTGCAGAGAGCCTGTAGGGTGTTGTAGAATGTTGTGCCATGCTTAAATATGCATAGGGAGCATGGTTTGGTCTTCAAACAATGCTGTGTTTTAGTGTGACACGCACATGACAGCTGCGGCTCTTAGAATCGCTTCACTCTTCACTTCCATGTGCACTTACATAGGCCAACTTCACCAAATAAGCGAAGCGGGAACGCAGCCTGACAAGGTAATGTCTGTGCCAGCTCGAAAGGACTGAGCTGAGGGCCAAGATCCCACTATAACATCAAAGAGTGCACTCTATTTACACCGACATCAGATGATTCCATAGATTACGACAGAACCTGTTCTGTTAAACGCGGATACATGTGAAAAGCCCCAAAAAGAGTGCAGAGGATGTCGGCAGTAATTTTACATTGACGTCACTGATCATTTTGCCCTTCTTTTCACGCGTCAGTGTCCTCTTTCAATAGGTCGATAATCCATCAGTATTGCTAAAGTCAAAAACAAACAGGAGTTGATCCAGAATAGAGATGAGCAGCAAATGGGATACTTGCATGTCCTCTGTGTTCTGTATCCACTCCTGCATTTGGCTATCAATCCTGAAGCTTTTCATCCTTCTGACAGATGAAATGAAGGGGAAAACCAAACATAGTGGCAACATCATAGAGTGATGGAGGGTGAAAACAGCATTATGGAAATCACAGGGTGTTCCAGGGAGACAGCGGTCAGTTGGCTGCAGAGTGGCACAATGACAAATTATGGAGGTGGCGGAAACATGGTAGGCCACAAAGTGGCACAATGATAAGAGTGTGGAGGTGGCGGCAGCAGAAGCAGCAGCAGGAGCCCACAGGTGGCAGCAACATGGTGGCAGCAACAGGGATAGCCACAGAGTGGCACAATGATTTAGTGTGGAGGTGGCATCAGCAGCAGGATCCCACAGGTGGCAGCAACATGGTGGCAGTAACAGGGAAAGCCACAGAGTGGCACAATTATATAGTGTGGAGGTGACATCGACAGAAGAAGCAGCAGCAGCAGGAGTCCACAGGTGTCAGCAACATGGTGGCAGCAACAGGGAAAGCCACAGAGTGGCACAATGATATAGTGTGAAGGTGGCATCAGAAGCAGCAGGAACCCGCAGAGTGGCACAATGATATAGTGTGAAGTTGGCATCAGTAGCAGCAGCAGGAGTAGCACAATGATATAGTGTGAAGGTGGCATCAGTAGCAGCAGCAGCAGCAGGAGGAGCCCACAGAGTGGCACAATTATATAGTGTGTTGGTGGCATCAGAAGCAGCAGGAGCCCGCAGAGTGGCACAATGATATAGTGTGAAGGTGGCATCAGTAGCAGCAGCAGGAGGAGGAGCCCACAGAATGGCACAATGATATAGTGTGTTGGTGGCATCAGAAGCAGCAGCAGCAGGAGGAGCCCGCAGAGTGGCACAATGATATAGTGTGAAGGCGGCATCAGAAGCAGCAGCAGGAGCCCGCAGAGTGGCACAATGATATAGTGTGAAGGCAGCATCAGAAGCAGCAGCAGCAGGAGCCCGCAGAGTGGCACCATGATATAGTGTGGAGGTGGCATCAGAAGCTGCAGGAGCCTGCAGAGTGGCACAATGATATAGTGTGATGGCGGCATCAGAAGCAGCAGCAGCAGGAGCCCGCAGAGTGGCACAATGATATAGTGTGAAGGCAGCATCAGAAGCAGCAGCAGCAGGAGCCCGCAGAGTGGCACCATGATATAGTGTGGAGGTGGCGGACAATTCCAGTCCCTGGTAAAGATGGTAGGAGGCAGATGGTGCTACTAGCAGCAGGGGTGTGGTATCAGGTGGGTGGCAGCATCAGAATAGTAGCTGAGGCAGGTAGTTAGAACCCCGACTCATTGTTTGGAGGAGGCGTCATGGCTGATCTAATCTGATGCATTAGGCATTGGTGAGTTGAAATCCTGGCTGATCCAAGCCTGATTCATCTTGACAAGGTGGACAAGCGGGTTCTGCTGTGGGTAACGATGGCCCCCGCCACACTGAACACCCACTCTGATGCCAAACTACTGGCCGGGCAGGACAGCTTCTCTACTGCAAACTCCGCAAGTTGCGGCCACGCATCAAGTTTGGCTGCCCAGTAGTCCATGGGATCCTCTACCTCAGGTGGTAAAGTGCTGTCCAAGTAGGCCACCACCTGCTGGTGCAGGGTCTGCTTCATGTCCTGCTGCTGCTGCCAGTGGCGGCTACCCTCCTCACTAGGTGGGTGAAGGAAATTGCTCATTAAGGAATCCAGACTTAAGCGACTGTTGATGGAACTGCTACTGCTCCTACCCCCCCAGCTCCCCACAGCAGCCGTGGTAGTAGTACTTGAGCAATGACTGCCAGGAATCCCCCGGTCAGACCTGACAGAGGATGGACAATGGCGCACATAGGCAGCGGCCAACTGTGTGCTCAGTATTTCTCTATAGTATGCCAGCAGCAGGAAAAAAGTCACCGATTTTGGACCAAGAGGGTGGAGAGCCAAAATTCATCCCTATGCCGGATGTTGACTATTCGGCTGTCACTAGTTAGGCAAAGCAGCATGCTGCGGGCCATCTGCGCAAGTGACTCTGAGGGACTCCCGGTCACCATATCCACAGTATACTGCCACGGTGCTTCTGGGTCATCTGCCTCGTCTTCTACCTCCTCCGGATGCTCCTGCTCCTCCTCTCCTGTCACCTGAGTAGAAAAACCACAAATTGCACCAGACTCTGCTTGTGCTCCAATGTCCTCCACCTCCTCCTCCTCCAGTTCAGCCCCATCATGTGGCCATGAGATGTAGTCTCCACTTCTCCAGTGCCCTGACCAGACAGATTTTGCAGCATGAGTTCCAGGACATGAAGCAGTGGAATGACGACTGGCGACTGACAAATAACGTGGCCTCTTCAAAAGGCCTGAGCATGGCCTGGCATGAGCTGCCAGTGGCTGACATCAAAGTTACACAGGGGAGTACTACGGTCCGTTTGCATCATCAAAAAATCATTAATGGCTTTTCTCTGTTCATACAGGCGGTCTAACATATGGGGGCACATTTACTTACCCGGCCCATTCGCGATCCAGCGGCGCGTTCTCTGCACAGGATTCGGGTCCGGCTGGGATTTAAGATGGTAGTTCCTCCGCCGTCCACCAGGTGGCGCTGCAGCGCCGAAAATAATCTTAACGCCCCGGAATGCACCATCCCATAGAAGGTGAAGGTGAGCGCTCCCCAAGCGACACATTTTCGGTTTTTAAATGCGGCGGTTTTTCCGAATACGTCGGGTTTTCGTTCGGCCACGCCCCCCCCCCCCCCCCCCCCCCTCTGGACACACTGACCCCCCCTCCCCTCCTCCTGTATACACACTGACCCCCCCCTCCGGGAAAGAAAAAAGAACTCACCTTTCCGGGTTCCCCCGAAGCAGCGCCTGCAGCTGCCTTCTGTCTTCGGCCTGGGCCTCCTGTATGTGCGACACTGGTACAATTGATCCGGGGGCACGGGGGCGGCGCCTGCCTGGTCACAAGGTTTAAGAGCATTTGGACCGTAAGACCACTCAGTGAATACATTTCTCATTAGCAGAAAGAAACAAAAGGCTAAACCTACCTTTGCTGAGGAGCATGCTGTGTGGACAGTTGAGAAGTGGTCCACAGTCAATTTTAGTGATGTCAGGGAAAGGTGGTGGAGGAAATGTCATGTTTTAGGGAATGTTTTCTATTTTTCTCAAAACCTCCTTCAACAACATGTGGTTCCTTCCTTGTGTTCTTCACTCAGCAATTAACATGCAGGCCAATACCCCCTGTCCCACAGCAAAACGGGTAAAGCAGTTCCTTAAAATAGAAAATATTGAAACAATGAACTGGTCACCCCAGAGTACTGAACTAAACCCAATAGAAAACCTCTGAAAAATACCTGGTGACAAAGTTATGGCTAAAAAAGACACAACACTGGAAGAAGAGAGGACCAAAATCACACCAAAGCAGTGAGAGGCTAGTGATATCCTGTGAACACAACGGCCTGTATACTTCCTACTGATTGTGGATTGTTGTAACCTTCAAAATATATAGTAATAATCTCTGTGCTACAGTCAATGCTGTTCTCTAACTATGAACATCACATTTTTTACAAAATAAAGGTTTTATGTTGATATACTTTGGTTATTTTGTTCTAGTGGCATGGTGTACCCCTTACAAAAGAAAAACTTCAAATGTTGATCAATGTAGATTACATTATTACTAAATAAATCAAGTAATTTTGACCTCCAGTGTGTATATCTCATGTGACCTGTTATTTACTATTTATGCCTATCTGCGCTGATCAGATGCAGAGGTATAACCGAATTAAGATTAGCCAATCACAACCAAGTATAGTGCCTAGGGGGCTACCTTCCCCTGCGATAGATAAAAATCCTCAGTTGTTATTGTTATATACAAAATTTTCTAACTATAATAAAACACCCATGTAGAAGCCAAATGGTGACAAATATGCCCCAAATATGTCCTCCCTGGTCTGTAATATTAGATTATTATCCTCTCTGATTTTATATTCATCTAACATCAGGATATTTCATCTTTATTTGCAGTTTGTTATGAATTTTTTTTTATCGTTTACCATTTAGCTAACAGTGATTTAGATTAAGGATAGGGTTTTGGGTAGTTACTCATTATTTTAAGTACACATTTTGCTGAATGCAAATCCCATCAAACTGCACAGTTTCTATTACTTCCATCAACCAGTCTTATGCTTTATCCAGACAGACTAATTTCATACCATGCATTCACAAAGACTTCATTGATCATAAGCTGTTTGGATAAAGACTGAAGAATTATCACTACAGTCAGCAAAAAAAGCACATTTTTCACTTAAGAAATAAGAGATTGTGTCATTAAAAACCATTACTCTTAACTAGGCTACAGACAGACCTCTGGAGGCTGGTAATTTATTGTACTTGCCCCTGGGCGCAATGATCAACTGTAAGGGTTATCAAAGGTGTCTGTAATGAAGCTTAATTATTAATCATTGTTCTCATGACAACATTTTAAAAACCTAATTGTCACAGGGACCAAAAAAACATTACACTTACAAAATGTACCTGTTCCGACAGGTATAACGAAATTGTGTCGCAAGACCAAGCACTTACATGCACCAGGAAGAAGAAGGTGAACTCCGGCGGATCTCAGGCGGGAAGAAGCACATGAAGGAAATTGGACACGCGACCTTGGTCAATCAGTTAAACCTGAATCCTTGTCTGACAACGCACCACGGGGATTGTGACAGGACCGGGTAAGTAAATCTGCCCCATTGTAATAAATCTGCAGTAACCAGAAAGTCTTGGGTATGCCAAAAAGCCGAGACTGTCATGGAAACCGATCACCGCCTCCTGATGACATTCAGGGAAGGGACGATTGGAACCAAGATGGCAGCGCATATGCTTTGCTGCAGCGGCGCAGCTTTGCTGGCGGCATTAGAAGGGTTAATACCTGCGATTAGTGCTAGCACACTCCGCACCTCTGCGCCATACATATACGGCACGGAGCTTGAAGGGGTTAATAAATCTCCCCCATTGTTTTCGTCATCAGAGACCAAAACGTTTTTATTCCTTCCCCTTGTCTGACCCCCAACAGATTTCAGGTGAACAAGGAGACCCCATTAAAATGTAAAAAACACCAAAATATGATTCCAGTTCAACAGTACTGTTCCTCAGAGAAGCAAGGATTTTTTTGCATCAAACATCACTGTGATGCAGGGAGTCCCATCCTGGATGCAGTATTCGGTCTGTAAAATCCAGCCAGTGCCCGGTCAATGATTCACGGACCGACCACATTTTTGTGTTTTTTTGCTTACGATAATATTGTTCTGTCATTTTGGTCTGGCAACAAAAATGGTAAAAGTGTTGTTAAGTTAATCGTTAAGTGGAATACTATACTCTTCCAGACAGCTAATTACAGGGAGGAAACCACTAACTATATTAGTGAAAATGTAATCAAGAGAAAGGACCCTTGCTTAAGTCAAGTAATCAATAGTGCTGAGGTGATGGCTTGAAAATGTTTTCTTACTTTTTCTCTTGGGAAATCATGGTAATGATTTCAAGACCAAGAAAACCCACAAATATAAAACATTTCTAGCATGAAACAAGTTAGTCAATATCTTTATAGCACAGGGCTTTGTTAATGAATATCTGGCAGGGCAGGAAGCAAAAAAAACACAAGTGGAGTTATGCAGGGTTATATTTCCCATTTAATTTTGTTCTTTCAAAATACTTATCTTTGAAAAGCTTTTTAGGCCTGTCTTCATCATAAATCAAATTACTGAGAAATACAGAGATACACTTGTGTATTTAGTTAACAGTCTAATTGCCCTCATCCAACTAGATAAGGTTAAAAGGCTTTATGTCTTCACAAACAAAATAGCTCACCTTTCTCCAGACTAGTTTTATTCTAATTGAAAGCAAGGGCAAGAAGACTCCCATTAATTAGAGGGTCTATCCACCCTAACAAAGGGAACAATAGCAGGTATTCCACTTACCAGGAATGTGGCAGACGGAATTAATTCATTTATGCTGCACAGTAGACTTTCACAGACAGTGAATAAATTAATCACAAGTGTAAAGGTACAGCTATTACCCTAAAGATGTCTACCTGCTACACACAGGCTTCCACACTCATCTATTCCCACACATATAGTATAATTCTCGATGCCAGGTGTCCCCAGCCATGAAACAACAGAATTCTTTTCTCATACTTGCACTTATTTTGGTGCCACTTTTGGTTGGCTTTAACCCCTTAACAACTTGGCTCTTTTTCCTTTTTGTGTTTCTAATTTTGTTCCGCACCTTCAGAAATCGATAAATCTTTATTTTTCCATGTACAGAGCTGTGTGTGAGCTTGTTTTCTGTGTAACAAATTGTACTTTCCAGTGATTGTATCTAATATTCCATGCTGTGTACTGGGAAGCGAGAAAAAAAATCCAAATGTGAAAATGGTGCATTATTGCCTTTCACTTTTAATTACAATTGAAACCTCCACTTTATTCCTTGGCTTGGTACGATCACGGGGATACCACATTTATAAAGGTTTTATTATGTTTTAATAGATTTAAAAAAATGAAAACCTTTCGTATAAAAAAATGTATTAAATTTGCCATCTTCTGGCGCTAATAACTTTTTCATACTACAGCGTACAGATATGTGTATTGTTTAATCTTTTGCGGGATACGATGACGTTTTCATCGCTACTATTTTGTGGACTAAACAACCTTTAAATCGCTTTTTATAAAAAAATTTATGAGTTGTGAAATGGCGAAAAAGTGGCGATTCGGACATTTGGGCACTGTGATCTCTAAGCATCTGCATCTGGAAGACGCTTAGACATCAAGATGAACGACAGGCCTGGGAGTCTAGTATAGAATCGTATTTAAATGCCTCCGGCAGATTTGCATTTCTGTGCTGGCACCAGTGGGTGTTTTGCAATGTGCAGGAAACACCCACCTGGTACAGAGAGAGATAGAGTCCTCTCTATCCTCCCGCTCCCGCTGTGCAATGTGATAGTATGGAGCAGGGGTTAAGATGCATTGAAATGTATTTGTATTTTTAAGCTTTTTTAGTTAAACAACTGCTTTTTTGCAACAGTCCTTCAGAGAAATCTATTCTGGAAACACACATTTTGAAAAAAATACAGGAATCCCCCCCCCCCCCCCCCCAAAAAAAAATATGAACAAGACTATATTGTTTATAATGTGTTTCATAATAATGTAATAGATAGCATCTGAACTGCCATTTTTGCTGAACAAATGGTTATAAATAATGTTGGGAAAATGTAGATTTAAATTTGAAAAACACAGGGAGCACAGCCACCCTAATATTTATTTTTAAAGATGTTAAATTAGTTTAGCTCATGGGTGTGAAACTCCTGGAATCCGTATGTAAATAACAAATGTTCTGTAGAACCAGTAATCACTGTAAAGCATTTACAATAACGTTCACGCTCACCCGGAGCATTAATGTTGCAGAAAGCATATTAATAATCAATTCGGGTAATATTTTTATCTACATATGTACAAAGATTTCATACTGGCACTTGTCAGTAAAACAATTTGGTGGGTGGTTAGGGTGGCCATAGGCCCCCAAGAAGAATTGGGTCCCAGGCTACCGCCCAAACCACCTATATTATAATCCACTACTGCAGATGGATATCCAGATTTTAACAAATATTCTCAGTGTTTTGTTTGGATGAGAAAATGGTAATCCTAGGAACTGTTTTGGATTGGACACTCAAAACTGTGAGCCACTCTAAATGTATTGATCTTTGCTCCAAATCAGATCATTATAATGTGTGAATGTGAAGAAAGAATCACAGACACCCTCACTCTTTTAGAAGATTCTGTAATTTATTATTGGACTTCAGAGTATTTATGTAGCTTAGAAGGGAGTACCCCTCCCCAGCTATTTCCCTTGATTGTGATTGACTTATCTTAATTTGGTCCTACTTCCAAAACTGTTGAGTGGCATAAACAGTAAATAATATGTCACATGAGATTTCCACATCATGTTGGTACATGGAGAAGGTACAGGACATGCCTCTTCAAGGTCCCAGAAGTTTTAATTTCTGTATTCAAAGTTTTTTTTTTCTTTATTTAATGTATTTAATATTTATGATAATTGCCACACATATCAATATACAATAACTTGCATCCCAGATTCAATTAAAATGAAGAGTTTGGATGAAGAAGGCTTCAAATAAATCCAAACCAAGTTATCCCTAATGGCGCTATATGCGATGTCAAATAAAAAAATCAAATAACAACAAGTGTGATTTAATAATTTATTCTTAAACAACTATGTTCAGAGTCTTCCATAAACAACAGCATAAATAAATAAGATAATTAGGCTTTTGCCAAATATTCAAGAATTTGTAATTAAATTAGTAATAAACCGATTCAGGACAAACCAGCAAGTAAAAGCAAACACTTCATTATGAATGAGAAGCAGCAGACAGTCTAGTAAAATTACATTGGAGCTGCTTATATACATTTAGATATGTAACAGTCATGACGCTGTCTGGGAATAGTAAATAAGAGGATGTGCTTGATGTAAGAAACTGCAGGTATGAACACCAACGCGTTTACTCATCCCGCATCAGACTATCAGACAATGGACTAATTACACTAAAAACCTACATGTCAACTTTCCTGTGTTTGGGGAAAGAGGAAAGTCTGCACCCATCACTAAACTGATTAGCAGCTATGTGAAAATCATGTCTCAGAAAAAGGAGTGATCTCACTTTTATGACTGACTTCTAATTACGCTTAAGTAGCTTTTCTTTTTGAGGTGCAATCAGTAGTTCACAAGCCCTAAAGCCTTTACCGCTAAAAGATGTTTTGCAAGTGCTCCACAAACACTCTTAAAACTTGAAGAGATGGACCTCACACTACAATGAATATACAGCTTGCCTAGGGGAGTGCAGTGGGGGGAAACAGAGGTGGTGGGGGTCTTCCCCACATCAAATATGGCATAGCATTGAGTGACAACTTTTCTAATGTCAATAAACAGAACTGATATTGCTTGAAGAAAAGGGTTATCAGATAGCAGAGTGTGACCTTAGGCAATGTTTATCAAGTCTGATGAACAGATAGGGTTTCATTGTTAAAGTGGTGACCATTGTCAGTATGTTAGTGACTTTCTGCTTCTTAATCTCATGCTCCCAGATTTTACAGATGAATATGAATAATCTGATGTGACAGTTGATTAATTCTAAAATAAAGGTGTATGGCAACAGTTCTGGAGCAGATTTATCAGAACTGTTCTAGTTGCTCATGGCAACCAATCATAGCTCAGCTTTAATTTCCCCACAGCTGTTTATGAAATTAAAGCTGAGCTCTGATTGGTTTCCATGGGCAACTATATATTTTTTACCTCAGAAACATCTGATAAATCTCCCCAAATGTGTTTTCAAATTCGGACAGTTCACTAAAAGTGCATTATTCGTCTATAATGTGTCCGGCGATTCATTAAGATTTAGAAATCATTGCGCTTCCCCGTAATGGTCCGATAGAGTTCACCATCTTTTTTGTGGTGCACCTTAACATAGGGCATGCAACACAATTTGAAAGTTAAATATCGGTCCAAATCAGTCGGACCATCCGTCGGCACGCCCCCTGATTTGTGTTGCATGAAAGCCAGGGCATCTGCGCCACAAAAGGGTCGCGTGTGACACAATCCCAGTGCAGACATGTATAAAATATCAGTGCAAGCCGTTTTAGCCATGAAGAACGTGAACAGTCCGACTAAAGTGCACAGCGCGACCCTTAGTAAATGTGCCCCAAAGTTTCTCCCACAGGTTTTATTTACCTAATCTATTTTATTTTTCTGCATTTTTTTAATCTCTTTTCCAAATATTGGATCAGATCTATTCTGTCTGACTTGGCACTGAAAAGAACGTCTTTGTATTTAGCACATGTATTTTAGAAGTGTCTGCGCCAGTTTTGTGACGCTGCTGAACTGTGTCCTACAAGACAGAAAAATGTGCACCTAAAGGAGCGTGCAGGGGCTGAGGAGGAGCAACGCATTTAATACGGCGACTTGACGGAACTGTGTCACACAAAAAAGCAACACCTAAAAAGAATGGTGCACACTTTCAGAGAAGTGCAGGGTGCGCCAGATTATTGAAGACCATGCACCAGTATTCAATTATATGGCGCACACTGTGCATTTATGAGGCAAACTGCATTTAGTGCAGATTACACTACTGTTGATATATCTTGTCCAATTTGTAAAAACATTGAAACTCTCCTGTTCCAAAAATAAATGGTAGAAAATAATTTTCACACATGAACAGGTGATAGTCAAGATGCAATTTCTTGAAGACATCACATCAAAGATAATCAATAATTGGAACCATCTATAAAAATGAGTGACTAGAAAACCGTGATCTTGTCCACTTACAGATAAAAAATTTCTGACACAAAAATACAGCATATCAGAATAGCATAGATATGCTTCCCCCAGTAATACAATGCTTCTAGGGTCCGCACTGGTCTCTATTTCCTGGTCCATCTAGAAATATTCAGACAACCATTGCAGTGTATGGAGACCAGTAGAGACCCAGGCAGTGGCTTGAATCTTACATCTTGCATCTTTTGATAACTGCTACTCCAAAGCTACGTACAAAGTTATTTAGTCCCCACGGTCCCTAAGCAATCATTGCAGTTAATTCCTGTGCCCAATATCACTCGGCACTCTCAAATGGACAGTCCTGGTCTGGAGCAGAAACCCTAGCACCCCCCTATCTGACAGTAGAGAGTCTACTGGGTAACAGCACAGACTGCTTGGGAAAAGTGGGGGGGGTAGAGAAGTAAGAAGCAGAGCCCAGAAGTGATTATTCATTATTTCTATAGTGTTTATTATACAACATTTCTATATTAATTAAAATGTATTTTATCATATTTTCTTCCATATCCCTTGATACAATTATTCCTCTTCCTTAAAGGCTCTGCAGAGTACAATACCGATATGTAACAAGTATGTTTAGAATAGATGTGGAAGCTACTTATAAACAAACTGTAGTTAAAATAAGTAAAACTGTTATTTTTGGAAAATATTAAGAGTGATGGTAGAATATAAGGCAGGCCGGAAACAGGAAAAGGCAGAAAAAAAGACAGGAAAAATGTGATAAAATCATGAAAGGTTATGAAATGTAAAAGGGAAGTTATCAAAACACCAAACAACTGATTTCATAACATAGACTTCCTATGTTTAGCCATTAATGACATCCGGTAGGGTATGATATTTAAGAATAGGACAATAGTTGTGGTCTTCAAATTGAAGTGACAAATCATGCATGTAAAATATGTAAATAATTTATATAATCCAATTTATATGATAAAAATAAGACTTGACTTGGTTGGTGCAGCTTTTTGTCTCAACTAGCTAAGTTTCAGCATGCATTATGTTTTGAAACCTATTTTGCTTATCATCATTTTTCACAGCTTTAACTTTTGTTGAGCTAATTATTCTGTAGATTTGTATCAATAAGACGGATCACTTTTTTAAAAAGTGATAAACCAGGGACACTTACTCACAGATTCAGACACTGTGACTGTGGCAATCTTCTCATATTTGTTATCCATGGTGTCCTTCCTAAAATCAACTGTTAAAATTATGCTAATGGACCAGAAGTGTTGTGGCACGTGCAACCATAGCATGTTGGTTTGGCAGATTCACATAATATTACTGTGTGCTGAAATGTTCTATGCTGCGGGAAATAGGCAAGGGAAGGGTGTAGTGCTGATGGAGCAGAGGGATGGGAGACAATGTAATAGCCTGTGAACCTGCAGCACAGATGGGCTCTGGAAACTACCCCAGTAACTTTTCAGGCTTTATAGCATGATTTTAACAGTTGATCAGTTGATTTTTAAAAAGAAGAAGGCCAAGGATAGGCTTCAAGAAGGGTCTAGATGCCTTTTTACAACTAAATAACATTGATGGCTATGTTATATAGAATTGTTCCCCCTAAATCCCTTCCTCATGCAATCCCTTCCCTTCCTTGGTTGAACTTGATGGACAAGTGTCTTTTTTCAACCGTATAAACTATGATACTATGAACAAATATAATATGTTTACCACAGTCATGGTGCTTGGATTTATGAGTAATTGTCCATGGTTTATTATGCTTGATTTTGATGGCAGATTTCATTTAAGGGGGTTTTCCCACAAACTAACTTACTGATCAGTGGGGGTGTCAGTGATGAGATCCTCACAGATCACAAAAACAAGTAGTCCGATGGGGTCCCACATACCTGAGTCGGACCCCTCATTGCTCGGTCAAAGTAATGGCGCAGACGGCCGCAAATGACCATTCTGCTCCATTAATCTCTATGGAGCCGATGGAAATTGCCGATCTCACCGATCTCCGTCAGTTCTATAGAGATTAACGGTAATGCGCGACCGTCTGCTCAATTAGTCCAATGGAGCAATGAGGGGTCCGACTGAGGTACGTGCTAACCCATCGGACCCCTCGTTTTCGCGATCTGTAGGGGTCTCATGACTGAGACCCCCACTGATCAGCAAGTTAGGCAGTATCCCGTGGATAGCGTCTAACTTTTATTTGTGGGAAAACCCCTTTATGCCCCATTCAATGGGGCTAATCCATGTGTGAACCCACAGGATATTATACTACATAATCCAATGGAGTCTAATAGTCAAATCTTAAATTCTCAAGGGAATCTGAAACTGATATTTTTGTTCAGGAAAT
The DNA here is from genome assembly GCA_019512145.1 of Engystomops pustulosus. Lineage (NCBI taxonomy): Eukaryota > Metazoa > Chordata > Amphibia > Anura > Leptodactylidae > Engystomops > Engystomops pustulosus. The sequence continues at coordinate 56,007,921 of CM033648.1, read as the reverse complement.
TTTAAAAATACATTTACATTAATGTTGCACATACGTGGTTGTGTGCTTTCTAAATCACAGGAAAATCTCATCCAACTGCTTCAGAAGAAGGTTTGATGCAGTCCTATGTAAATTGCATTGTGACTCTAAGAAGTGACAAATGTCGCCCTAGTTTAGTAATGACAGCACAGTAAAATGATATAAGAAAACACAGTTGTTCAGAAGTGAGCAGAGGCACTATTATATAGACTAAACACAGACATACATTATGTATTCTGAAATGCTATACATATGTACATGTGCACATACGTAAACATACTAGCAGGTCTACACATGTTTTAACCCTGCTTTATCATAACAATGTAATTAGTGGCCTTTGACATTTTCCTAAGAACGCATGAAGCATAGCAAAATCATCAATATCTTTTCAACTATTGCACCCAGTGGAACATATAAATGGAGACAAGATCTGTTTTCTTTCTATCAACCTGTACAGTTCAATAATCAAAGCCTCAGTTCAGACTAACATCAGTCTCTTTGCTAGTCTAATCTGTCATTATTATAGAAAATGTTGAAAAGGTAAATTCAATAAAATAATTTTGATGTCAATAAGTTCTTTCATTGTCTTTGGTTGGCTAGTAATCTGCTACACTGTTTTAACACAAACTATTCTACCCCTGTCCAGAGGCAACTCAGAGACTACTCTTCTATAGGTACAATGCTGCCATAAGGATACCATATCCCTAATATATGAAGTCTCCATATCATAGCCCCTTTAATGTGCGCAATATTTTCCTGTCTCAGAACATTATAATTTACCTCCAGACAACATATATAATTATAAGTTCAATTAAAACAATAAAAGAAGCCGACGCTGCACTAGCACATATAGACGTATAATACAACAATAATCTGCCCTTATGTTTCAAAGACCAGACGCTAGTTACTTGGAACCTGGAATGGGTGTTGGCAAATATTTCAAAATGATCCCATTTGTTGAGCATCAATCTTGTGTCATTTTGCCATCACTGGCTGTCGGTGCTGTTCTGCAGTAGAATGGCTTTGTCTTCTGTTCAGACATGCACTTTTTACAAGCTCATGACTTCAGAAAATGTGACCTCATTTTAATTCACAATTACACTGCCTATTCACTTAGAGATCTCTATACTCCTGGGGTTGAGTAAGCACGAGCGAGAGAGATAAGCAATTCACAGATTCATCCGATGACACTTATCTCCAAGGAGTAAAGGGTTACACAAAACTCCATTAATATAGTCAAACTGGTCCCATAATAGGGACCCAACCCTAGCTTGCAATGATATAGAATAATCAAACGCTCAGTCCTGTGTCGATATTGCTTTTATTATTTTGTGTGCAAAAAATCCAATAATCCACAAAACTCACAACGTTTCGGGTCCTTAAATGGACCTTCATCAGAAACTGATTATGGATAAAGGACAGGAAAACAGTGTAAAACTTCTATTATGTGCGAGTTAGAGGCGCACCTCAAAAGTGGAGAGTCCACTCCTTACTAATAGTAGGGGATTTTTGAATAGAGGAGGATACCCTGTGAAAGATCCTTGTCTTCACAGTGAAGAAGAGAGTATCTACAAATAGTGTCTCTTGTTTTGAATGACCTTTGATTTGAATGGACAATGTTTATTGTTTTATTCCTTCTGTGGTGGTGGTGGTACAAAGAAATTAAACACTGACTTTGAGGATTTCAGATTACCTGAAGGAAATGCCTTCAGATTATCATTAGGGGCCATGAATCATGACACGAAAAGCCATGCAGTTTCCTTTAGTTGATTTTTTTTTTAGCTTTTCCACTGCAGAAAAGTAGCAAAAAGTGCTGTTTGTCGGGTACTTTCTACAGCACAAAACTAACCACCTGGTACTTGATCTGAGTCACAGAATATGCAGTCGAGCTGGTACAATGCAGTGGAAATGAGGTTTATACAGATCTTTGTCACAAGACAAATAGAGAGACTGCAGGGTCATAGGTGAGAGATGGGGCATCATTGTAACCTTTAAAATCAACTGGGTCTGCGGGAAAACCACCAGGAACAGGAAATTCCTTCTATCTATAGATGATATATTATTATTAATGATTAGACTTTTGGTGGCCCCTAGGGCATATGACTTATTTGCTCCCATGAGGCACAGGATTCAACCCCCCAGAGGTGATTATTTTTGGTGGCCTCTGTGGTACATAATTATTTTATTGCTTGCTCCTGAGGTACATTTTACTTGTTTGCTATTTGTCCCTGAGGCACATAACTGATTTGTTACCCCTGAGGCGGATGACCATAAGGTATATTTTATGTGTTACTTATTTGGTTCCCTTGAGGTACACGCTTTATTTTGTGGCCCCTCAGGGCCATGATATATTGGGTGTTCCTGAGGTAGGTACTCATCACCTCCACACAATGTAGTGAGAGAGCGGTACATAGGGCAGCACAGACATTATTTCCCTCGCACTTTCTATGTGAGTTTCACTACAGCCTCGCCCTCCCCCATCAGGGCGCCCCTCGCTTTGTTCACTTTCCAGTATCCCCCTCCACCCAGTGTCATCCAATGAGGTGGGCCGCCAGGAAGAAAAACAAAAGCGCTCATTGGTGCTCGCCTCGGCACGACACTCCGCCCACTATCAGTCTGCCACGGGTTTGTGAATGGGGGGTCCGGCCCGCTGATAAGTACAGTGGGCGGGAACAAGGAGTTTGGCGGAGGCCCCGCCCCTTGCCCGTGCGACTGAGTCACGCCTTCTTATAAGGAGAGCGGCGCTATGCGGGGTACTGGAGTTATGTGCGGAGAGGAGACAGTGCGGACGTGACACTACATAACAGCGGCGGCCTCCTGCTACATTGTATCGGGACTGTATCTAGACCAGGAGCCGCTGAAATCTCGGCACCCGAATTGGTGGATTTACTCTTGGATTGCTCCGCGCACCGCAGCGCCTCCCTGTGATACGAGCAGCGCACAGCAGCCACTTGTTGCCCGGGATGACTGTGATGATGAGTGCGGGGCGCCTGCTGTGTGCGCTCTGCCTGCTCCTCGGGCTGCCCCTTCCTCCCGGCTCCGCAGCCCAGAACCAGTACCACGGAGAGAAGGGCATCTCTGCCCCGGAGCACGGCTTCTGCCAGCCCATCTCCATCCCCCTGTGCACGGACATCGCTTACAACCAGACCATCATGCCCAACCTGCTGGGCCACACCAACCAGGAGGACGCGGGGCTGGAGGTGCACCAGTTCTACCCGCTGGTCAAGGTGCAGTGCTCGCCCGAGCTGCGCTTCTTCCTGTGCTCCATGTACGCGCCGGTGTGCACGGTGCTGGAGAACGCCATCCCCCCGTGCCGCTCGCTGTGTGAACGGGCGCGACAAGGCTGCGAGGCCCTGATGAACAAGTTCGGCTTCCAGTGGCCGGAGAGGCTGCGCTGCGAGAACTTCCCGGTGCACGGGGCGGGGGAGATCTGTGTGGGGCAGAACACGTCCGATACCCCGAGCGGCCCCACCGCCAACCCCACCCCGTACCTGCCCGACATCATCACCTTCCAGCCGCACTCCCCGCACCGCGACTTCGCCTGCCCCCGGCAGCTCAAGGTGCCCCCGTACCTGGGCTACCGCTTCCTGGGGGAGAAGGACTGCGGCGCCCCCTGCGAGCCCAGCAAAGCCAACGGCCTGATGTACTTCAAGGAGGAGGAGGTGCGCTTCGCCCGGCTCTGGGTGGGCATCTGGGCCATCCTGTGCGGCATCTCCACGCTCTTCACCGTGCTCACCTACCTGGTGGACATGCGGCGCTTCAGCTACCCGGAGCGGCCCATCATCTTCCTGTCCGGCTGCTACTTCATGGTGGCCGTGGCTTATGCCGCAGGCTTCCTGCTGGAGGAGCGCGCCGTGTGCCTGGACCGCTTCTCCGAGGACACTTACCGTACGGTGGCGCAGGGCACCAAGAAGGAGGGCTGCACCATCCTCTTCATGATCCTCTACTTCTTCGGTATGGCGAGCTCCATCTGGTGGGTCATCCTGTCCCTCACCTGGTTCCTGGCAGCTGGCATGAAATGGGGCCATGAAGCCATAGAAGCCAACTCTCAGTACTTCCACCTGGCAGCCTGGGCCGTGCCCGCTGTGAAGACCATCACCATCCTAGCCATGGGCAAGGTGGATGGTGACATCCTGAGTGGAGTCTGCTATGTGGGCATAAACAGTGTGCAGTCCCTGCGTGGCTTTGTGTTGGCACCGCTCTTCGTCTACCTGTTCATTGGCACCTCCTTCCTCCTGGCTGGCTTTGTTTCCCTGTTCCGCATCCGCACCATCATGAAGCACGATGGCACCAAGACTGAGAAGTTGGAGAAGTTGATGGTGCGCATTGGAGTATTCAGCGTTTTGTACACGGTGCCCGCTACCATTGTGCTGGCATGTTACTTCTATGAGCAGGCGTTTAGGGAAACGTGGGAGAAGACCTGGTTCATGCAAACCTGTAAGAGCTTCGCCATCCCCTGCCCCAGTCAGCACTTCTCCCCCATGAGCCCGGACTTCACTGTGTTCATGATCAAGTACCTAATGACCATGATTGTGGGCATCACCTCCAGCTTCTGGATCTGGTCTGGAAAGACTCTCCAGTCCTGGCGCAAGTTCTATCATAGACTTAGCAACAACAGCAGTGGTAAAGGGGAAACCGCAGTATGAGGAGCCCATCGCCCCACATGGACTTTCTGAATACAGTGCTTTGTGGATCATTGACTCCTTGTTCTTATTGCACATGTTCCTGGGTGACCTGATGGCCTCCATGTCTTCTCCCTTCATCCCATGAGGACATGTTTCATTATAAGTTATAATAACTTGACTGCTGTTGGACTATGCACATTGTTCTGTACCGTTTGATAACTTGCAGAGTATGCCTCATTGTAAGGGATACTACGCCCCAGGGTTACCTTCTTGAATACAATCTTCTGCCCCTTGTTATGAGATGGACTGTAGTGTTAAACAATAGGATTGCAGCCAGAGGATGCCCCCCCCCCCCCCCCATTCACAAACTTCTGCTTCACTTAAGATACAAGCTGCTCTTCTCACTGTATACATTTTGTGCTTGTTGTTATTTTTGTTGCTTTGTCACTTAGACGTCTCAGTATACAGTAGTGGTCTGCATCCCGTGGCTCTCCAGATGTTGTAAGGACAACTCCCAGCATGTCCTGCCGGCCTGTGGTTGCCAGAGCATGCTGGGAGCTGTAGATGGATAAGCAATAGAGCGCCACAGGTTGCAGAGCGCTGCTGTACACAACATTGTTGCATTTGTCATTTGCTCAGCTGGCCCTGTTTACTCAGCAGATCAAGTCTTGTGGATCCCCAATTTCCAGACTTTTTTATGCTGCCTGCAGACGGTTAATTTAAGTTCCAGTGACTGGAGTGTCACCTACTCAGCAGCTGGGCAAATAGCACCTTTTGGTGGAGACTCTCCTACTGTTATGTCAATAAGGTTCTCACACAGCTCTGCTTTCTGCCACTGATATCCGTATTGATCTAAAGTAACTGTCCTTTTTTTTTTATACGTGTTGTGGCAGCTCAGGAGTGAAATGGTTAAACTTTTTTTTTTTTTTTTTTTTGTCTGGGGCCAGAAACACATTCCTCTTGCAAGACTTTGCTATCTTCTCCAGCTGCAAATGGGGTTAAAGCATTTCCTTTGTAGACAAATGCCAAATGGCCTCTCGGATTCCTCTGCCACCCATAATTTTAGGAGGGGGTAGGGTAAGATTTTGGGTTTTAACAACAACGATCCTGCAATATTTTGGGCATTGTAAAATTAATTTTTATTGTCTTAATGTATAATTATGCCTTTAAATGGTTTTACGGCAATAACCATATAGTGTTTTAACACTTTATCTTCTTTATGGGTCACCCCATTTAAGGAAAGGTGACAACCCATCACATACCTCTTTTTACACTCTATAGTTTTGTATTGGGGTCCTGGCACAATCACCATTTAACCATTCTCATATGAGGGAAATATTAGAACAAAAGGCCTAGGCAGGTTTAACTTTTGCCTATTATTTTCCAATGTTTTATTCCCCCACCCAGATAAAAGGTCCATTTATTTTTCTACGCCGAGGAATCGTATCAGTTGCTGCATAATTTGTATTTTGACAGTCAGATACTATGTAAAACCTTAAGAGACTATTTTATACCTGTATTTTGTAATGTGCATGTCAAGCTATCAACAGATGAAGACGACATTGTTATATATTTTTTTTGTAAATAACTACCTTTTTTGTACGAAGATATATATGTATTTATACATTTCTAAGCCTCACTTATCTTGTGTACAGAACACTTAATAAAGCCTACTTTTTAGGTAATTCTTTTGTTGGTGTTTTAATGGGGTGTTTAATTTTTTATGCCCATGTAAAGGGGTAATCCTGGTACACTAGGCTAAAGGGGTCTGCACAAGGTATAAATGTGTGGACACTCTAATGTAGGTCTCCAACATATAAACTGCTGAATTTACAGGGTTGGGGCATCTACATCATGTAGGGAGAAATGTACACTAAATCTTCATCAAACAAGCAGGTAAATGCGAAGACACAGATGAACAAATCTTTCCATCTACTGGTTTTCACTGACATATAGGGATGCTAAAAACTCACAAAATAACTGATGTGAAAATGGCTTAGTTTTATGTTTGCCCTTTTAAGCTAGAAAAACATCTTTAATTATAATATAGTTATTTGTTTTCTTTAAAGTGTGTAAGTAATGTGAATTCATAACCTGATAATGATGGCCACTGTCTTTTGGGTGCCACTGCAGTTTTCTCCTGCCCAGATCATATGTGCAGGTCTGATCTATGAATGGGAGTATTTTATTACTGCTTTCCCTATATTGTGCAACATTCAGTATATTTTTATTTATATACCATGTGTATATATTTTATATTTAAACACACACACTTCTATAATTTTGTACATTAAATTAAAGGGATTGTTCAGGTTCAGAAATCTAAAATAAAAGTTACGGAAAGTATATTGGAAAACTATCAATCAATTTTCCTTGTGTCAAAGTTCTATAGGATTTAATGGATGGAAATCTGTCCTGGTCATATGTCACACAGGACTAATTTACTCCAATGAGCCGCCCACCTCTGACATCACATCGCCATAGACATAACTTTTGTGTCGCCAAATTAAGACATGAGAATTCTTTTGGTAGCCCAACAATAAAAGTATTTACAACTGATTAGTTATTTATATTTCTAGGCATAAATATATTTAAAATGAAATTATTCCAGTGTTTTAATATGCAGACTACCATACCCCAGGAATGTGTAGGTATTATGGGGACATGCACAGACATGTTATGAGATTGGCACAGTCCTCTGGGGTCTCATACTGTTTTCAAAGTGTGTGCATATGTTTATTGACTATAAACACACTGGTAATTTATATGACTTTTCCTCAAGCTCCATAAACTGGAGCGTTTGCCTAGTTTTTGGGATAGAATTAAATCTGAATGTGTCCGTTTTACAACTGGTTTTGAAATTGGGTAAACTAATATAAGGAACCAAAAACTAAGTAAGTGGTTCTTATGTTTTTGCACTACAAGGCAGCAGGAAAGTACTTTCTCCACAAGGAAGCACAAATGTGGTGTAAATGCCTAATCTCTGCTTATGAATACAGAAGCCCCAAACTTTTAGGTTCTTCAACATCTATTCAGCACCTCTGCTGAAACCTTGACACTTTGCTTGATGGGCCAATCAGGAGCTTTATGCCCCTAAAAATTGTCATGGCTGTGATTGGCCAGGTGGAAGCCATAATCTGCAGCCTATCAAGCAACATGTCCAGGTTAGGCGGAGTTGCTGAACATGATGTTCGGAATAGCAAGTAACAGACTTGAACTCTAAAGTTTGGGTACAACTCAACCCCTCTACTGGCATTAACGCCCACATTTGGCACTGGCACGATCATGGTATTAACTCTTAAAATATTGTTCTGCTGCCAAGACTTTTGTCTTGCATCTCTGCTGCCAAGGGACCGACTGCCCATTTGTCAACTTTGTTAAAATACATAAATATAGAGTATATCTTTCGCTAATAAAACCTTGTTATTCCTAACTCTTGTTGCTATCGGCACCATTTCAGTTTTTCTAAATGAGGTCTACAGTGCATCAGCATAGTGATCGTGATAGCATCTGATCCTGCTCCACCCTAAGGTTTACTGCGTAATAACAGTCTATTGTTACTCCGTCTGCTATGAATTAAGCCACATGCTGGATCTCTGATTGTTGTTTGGAGAACTAGTTCAGCCAAAATGTAAATCTGAAATAATGTTCATCAATGCGTCTAAAGCTCACATTTTATAAATGTTGGTATTTAACTTGAAAGGCAGCTCTACCCAAAAGTATAAGTTGTATATTAGGTTATTGTGTCCCTGATTGTAACTGCAGATGTTTTCAATTTGGATGAGGGAACACTAGATCTACACACATCTTATGCTGGGTTCCCAGAGGGCTTTATTGGTGTGGTTCATATCCTTACCACTGTTACACATATGCTCCTTCCACAGTTAAGGAAATTTGGTCATATTGCTAATACAATATATGTCCATTTTTTTAAATACTGTGGCAGAAAGTTGAAAACATGGTGTGCCAAATTTGCAGCTTTTCTTAACAAAACCAAATTTTAAATTTTGGTGATAATCTGGCTTGTTCTGGCTAATAATTTACAACTTTATATTCTAAATACAATTGATTTTTAAATTAACATTTTTTTTAATGAAATAAGGGCACTCAAACACAAATCACACTTAATCACAAATACATTAACAATTAATGGCAATCTGTGTAAAGGATGCAATAAATCTAATTTGCCTAGATTTTGTCTTTTAAATGCTGGCGATGGCATCTAAATGGTGGTGCATGCGCGTCACCATTTTTGCCATCAGCATTTAAATAGTTAACACTGGCGATAGGTGCCACAACGATCACAGGTGTTAAAGGAAACCAACCCCTTCCGATTGTGGTTATAAGCTGCAAATGCCGTGCATTTTCGTTATGTTTTTAAACAGATGTAAAGTGTTTAAACGCTTTATTAATCTTTATATAGGAAGTGGCTTCACCGCATCGTGGTCCGCACTCGGCACACCGTGCGCGCGACCACTTCGTGCGCCTGAATAGGAAGTGGTCGTGCGCATGGTGCGCCGAGCACGGACGACGGTGCGGTGCAGCTACTTGTATATAAAGATTACTAAAGTGTTTAAATGCTTTACATCTGTTTAAAAACATAACGAAAATAAGCGCAGGCACCAGCTCACCTTGAGCTGGCGCACGGCATCTGCAGCTTATAACCACCATCGGAAGTGGTAGGTTTCCTTTAACAGTGGAATAGGTGAGCTGAACCCAAACTTATTGCAAAAGTTTGGGTTCGGGGACCTGAACCCTCAATGTTCAGCACAGACCTAAATATTACGAATAGGGCCTAACTTTGTTATTGTAGGGGTCTCCGTGATGGACCTCCAGGAATCACGAGAACGTGGGGTACAACGGACATAGCTTGAGATTAATAGAGCAGCCGGTCATGCATGCATCAGATGCTGTATTCATTTCTATGGCGCTGGCGAAGAAGTATGGTAACTCGGCTATCTCCCGGGGAACAATGGATGCCAGTTCTCTAGATCCGTGGGGGTCCGATCACTGAGACCCCCACATGGGTCTCATGCTATGACCGAAAAACCCTTTAAGTTGCTAAAAATTGGCTTAATGCTGTATAATAAATTTATCATGTGCTTTAGTTCTTTCCCTGCTTGTCAATAGTGTTAAGATTAGCATTAATATCTCCACCCTTAAAATCTGCCTAGTCTTAAATTTGTAGTCTAGCTACGAGGCAGGCTTAGTAAATCTGCCCTAATATTTTATTACTCAACACCGTAGATTTTACCTAGATGTGCTGTAAACAATGTAAAAGGTGGTGATTACTATCGATGTTTGATAGGTACAGCTCTCCAAACTGGGATCTTACCCTGGCAGGATTTAGATGACAAAAATCCCATGAAAAAAAGGCAACATGCACACGTTTGCATTCTATATGCTGTAAACCAAGGATCCATGGTGTGTTATTGGTAACCTGTGTGTTATTGGTGTGTGAGCTCCAGTCACATGCCGATGACTACAATGACAACTTCCCGAGATACAAACATGGGCAGGAATTGGACCTGTACTGAGTTTTGCAGCTTGACCAATAGGCTCATACACAGGCACATGGGAAAACACATAGAAGTGAATTTGTGTGCTTTGGATAGCACATGGACAAAACAAAACTGGATAAAAATAGAGATGGGCATTTATTATTTTTTGCCCAGGGTGGCGCTGGAACCGCACTATATTTTGTGGTGGGATGTAAGTTTTTGGCACAAGGGATTGATGAATTGGCACACAGTATTTTTTCCCATTTGAAAGGTCATAATAAATGACCCCAGAGTTGGCTCTGGGTGAACTCGCCTCATTACATTGAAATTTATAGACATTGTGGAACAGCCTCTTTAAAAAGGCATCTGTACTGCACGGTGTATAACTGTGTCTATATGTCTGATATTGAAAGAAGACTGGTTTATTTTCATGGAAACAAACCTAAATTTTATTCAGACCCCTAATTGTTAATGACAATAAAAAAATGAATGACGTTCTTTTCATTCATCCATTCTAACAACTTTCCCACTTTAGAGCAGCTGCTAAAATAAGTCCTATTAGTCACTGCATACACACACTTGAAATATGCTTTATTCTTGGCGCTCACTGAGAGCAGGACTTTATTTCTGTGTAGTCTTCATCTTGCTTTATGGTTCCTCCTCAAATCCCAATGTTTAAAGCTAAAAAGTCTACCAAAATGTATTATATAATGTGAAGTGAAGCTTTACTTCGGAGCAAACCGAAAGATACTGTGTACATATTGGGCAATCTGACATTCTAAGCCAGTGATGGCGAACCTTCTGGAGACAGAGTGCCCAAACTACAACCAAAATCCACTTATTTACCTTGAAGTGCCAACAAGGCATTTTAAACAGTAACTTATTGCTACCCTGTTCTTACACATCATTCAATTGTATCGCCCCACCCTTAGGCAACCAATACAGTTGAAAGAAGGAGGGCAAATTCAGACTCTCGTTGTAGCTTCTCATCACGGTCTCTCTGTAGAGGAAAAATGGTTGGTCCAGCAGCATGACTTCCAAAGATATTGCAGTTCTGTCAACACCTTCTTACTAGCCCCGCAGTTCCTAACAGCCAATGAAATGTTGCTTTAAAATAGCGCTGAGAGCAGCATTTCTTAGGCTGCCTGGGACTTGGGGGATTTGATCCTATTTGATGAACTCTGTCCTGGGGTGATGGTCTGAGTGCCCACAGAAATGGCTCAGAGTGCCACCTCTGGCACCCGTGCCATAGGTTCGCCACCACTGTTCTAAGCTGTCTCTCTGTGTTATAATAAGCACCAATAATCGACCAGCTAACAGAATATATTACTGGTTTTGTTAAAGATGCAATTACTGTTGACACACATTGAAGGGATTTTGACTGGGTAAAAAATAGGGAACATACTTAGCCCCAGTTCAGACCATGTCAAGGCTGAGTGTCAAGGGTGAGTGAAAGGTCTTCTGTTCACCTTCCGATAAAATGTGTTTGCCATTTTCAAAATTTGAAATTATCTAGTTTTCAGGCCGATAGTTTTACCACCTAAATAAGTTGCTGAAGGGGCGCCATGCAGCTGCCAGTTTTGTACTATAGACATTGGCCTTGGCTATAAAATTTTTACAGGATGATATGTATTTCCCAGTGATACCATTGTGGGGGGAGTAAAAAAGCATCAATTATGTAATTGATTTTCAACATTATTTTTTTGGTGTTCACCATAAAGCATAATAAACATCTTATCTTTTATTCTATGGGTCGATACGATTACGGGGATACCATACTTAGATATGTTTTCTTACATTTTACTAAATTTCTCAAAATAAAACCTAATATGTGGAAAAATCTATAGTTATTGCATCGCCGTCTTCCAAGCGGTATAACACTTTTATTTTTTGACTACTGTTTGATGGCTTGTTTTTTGCGGGACCTGTTGTACTTTGCACCAGTAACATTCTGGAGGAGATGTGTTTTTTTGATCACTTTTTATTGCATTTTTTGTGAGATTAAATAGGTAAAAATCATATTTTTTTGCAGGTTTTTAACAGTTCTTTTTACAACATTCATCGTGCGGGTTAAACAATTATTTACTTTCATTCTACGGTTTGTTACAGACACGGTGATACTATATATATGTGGGGTTTGTGTTATGATTTAGACTTAGATTTTTGGCTTTTGGGCATTTTTATTCATTTATTTTTTATTGAATAACATTTTTTTTACTAGTGGGACATGAACAAGCAATCATCTAATTGCTTGTTTGTGATAATACTCTGCAATACTGATGTATTGCAGGGTATTAGCTGTGTCAGACTATGTTCATGCATAGGATGACACTGTGCCTTTAAGATGTCACAGACGTCATCTTACAGGTACTGCCTGTGGGCAGCTCTGGGGTTCTGAGCGGATCTCAGAGCTGCCATGGGAACGATTGGCACCCCTCGAAGACAGCACGTGGGGGGAAGGGGGTGCAATCGTGGGGTACGGAACCCTTACAGACAGTTTAAATGCCGTGTTCGTGCTGACAGACGCATTTAACGGGTTAAACACCCATGGGTGTTACACTGGGGTGCTGGCTGTAAGTTACAGTCGGCACCCAGTGTATCCCGATGCCGGCCTGGATCTCGAGCTGGGCCGGCATCAGCTAAGTGTCAGATAAATCGGACGCAGAGTGCTAAGGGGTTAAAGGGGCTCTTCTGAGGTTGAAAAACATGGCTGCTTTCTTCCAAAAACAGTGCCACACCTAACCATGGTTTGTGCAGTTATTGCAGCTCAGCAAATGAATGGAGCTTAGTTGCAATACAACACACTACCCATGGTCAGATGTGGCTCTCTTTTTCAAAGAAAACAGCCATATTTTTCAACCTCTGGAAATCCCCTTTAACAATCATGTAATTTTAGTGGGGCACTGAGTTCTTCCTCTTTGCTCCTTCTTTCTACGCAGAAAGCAGAATTCACTGCAGCGTTGTACCGTTATATCAACAAAGCTCAGGATAAATATTATAACTACCTTCTAAGTATAAAAAGATCTGAAATGCATGAAATTGTAACATTGATGCACTTGAAACTGCGAGCAGGCATCTTGGAATAGCTGTACAGGATTGTCAGTGATTCAGCCTCTTGCGTCTTGTAGATGCCTGTACGTGTATGCTCTGCTAGTGGGTCTTATTCTGATTTGGCACTGCTTCATACAAATGACCTAATCAGGGGCGTAATCATCATGAAAGCAGGCATGACCCAGGTCAACATCTGCATGGAGTTGTATGTTCTCCTTCTATTTGTGTAGGTTTCCCCGGGTTTTCTAGCTGTCTTTCACACTCTAAAAACATTGGTTTCATTTGATTTCTATTTAATTAGCCCTATTCTTCAAAGATTAGAGAATTAGATTGTTAGTGCATGAGACACTGGAGATTGATATACCGTAAAAAAAACAATCTTTGTGCACTGTTGTAAAATATGTTCATGTGAAACGAAAAACAGAGAACAATAATGGGGTCCATTATTTAAAGAGCCCATATTTAGTAAACCTTTAAAGACTATTCCTAATAAACTCTCGGCTGAGTGTGCATGTTCTTAAATGATCCAGAATCTGCATGTTTGGTCTAAATAGGGGACAGATCATGCACAAGAAGGACATGCATGTCCTGGAGATTGTGCTGGGAATGTGAATGTACACAGTCGGTGAAAATAGATGTGTGCACTGGTCAGTTCCCACGGACCAAGCACAATACACTGGATGGGAGTCCTAGCATCATACGGTCCCTGTCTGCTGGCTGAACAGAAGCGGCAACATTTTAATAACTGTTATAGTGTTGGCAATTCTGGCAGACATTGATGCACATTTACTAAAAACGGTGCAGACGGCACTATATGCAGTTTGCCTGAGTAGTGTGCAGGGGGCGCCAGATTCTGGATTTCTGGCGCCCGTTCTGTTCCGACAGAGTGCACCACATTTTTTTTTTGGTGCACCTTTAACATGAGGGGGTGCAACAGATTTCTGTTAGATAAAAGTGGTGCATGAACCGACTGAGCACCGAAACGCCCCTTTCAGTGCAGAGTTTAAAGAAAAGTGCAGCGTGTGCCACAAATGCTTCTCGGACACTATATAAATACATGTGCAGTTTGCACACGAAAGAACATGAAAAGTCTGACATAAATCTAGCGCAGGGGCTTTAGTAAATCTGGGTCATTGAGTCCTTTCATCATGATTCACTATGATGCAAGGACTCTCGTCCATTTCACATTCGTCAGTCTGTGGGATCTGAACAGCGCACAGATCCGTTTTCTTAGAACGAGCACGTTCATGCAAAACGCCTGACTCCTAAACGTGCCTCGTGTGCTGGCGGATAGGGGATAACTGCAAAACTTGTGACAAAGCCTTTAAGGTTCCAATATAATGGGTCCTTGAGGCTACACACCATAAATTGTTATATATTGAACAACCTATAAAACTATACATGCTTGTATCTAGCTTTATTTAAACACCACACTGATCTCCACTTGCGGTCTTCAGACGCACCCACCACAAGTGCTTTGTGTAAACCCAGCCTAAACGTCCCTGTTTACAACTTGAAAGCTATTGTATTCAGTACATTTTCAGCCAGTGAATTCCAGCTTTCTAATTAATATATGGCGGTCCTAAGTACTAAGTTTGGAACGCTGACATTGTGAAGATAATCCACAGCTTTAAGGTCAAGCACAACAACAGTATGTGTTCTCTGGTTATTTAAATAACTCCAGACTAACAGACTATTTGCTCTTTGCAACTACTACATTCCAAAGTAGCAGCAAATGCCAATATTTCCAAAGTGATTGACAGCAAATGAGAACCTACATGACCCTCCGGTGAGGACAGTCTGAACATATAGAATATTTACTTCCATTTGTTCCATAACACATATTTGATTTATAGCCACAAGTGCCTGCAGACTGCCAGATAGCAGCTCCTGTAAAAAAAGTTGTTTTCTCAAGCAGTAAAATCCTTTAAGTGCATTATTTTTTCCTTTCTTACTTTATAGGTAATGACTGAGATGGACGTAATGTCATTTCATGAAACCAGAATATAAAATCTCCAATGAACTGCAAACTTTTTGGTCTCATGAATGACCAATGATTTGGAGCCTGTACACATGACTATAAATAACATTCCTAGAAACCCATAATCCTGAAAACTTTTTACACTCCCTTCCCTCCCTCAACCTCACAGAAAAAAATTAAGACTTGTGTGCTCGAGCAGAGTGAGTGTGCCCTGCCATAGCCGCCATGATCAGAGCAGCTCTGAGCCTGGGCAGTTAACCCCTTATGCTGTGGTCCATTGTCTCCACAGCATCTAAGGGGTTACAACCTAAAGGGTTAGGGAGAGACCAGTTCCCATGCAGTGAAATAATTTTTTTTCTATACATCACTAAAATACTTTATAGAAAGTGATCAAATACTTATTTCCCACAAAATAGCATCAAAAATGTAATCTTCCTGAAAATAAGTAGCCCTCACACAATTCTATGGATGTAAAAAAAAATCTTAGAAAGCAGAGATGCACAAATTAAAAAATACATTTTTGTATTGTGCAGACAACATTCATCGTGCGGGTTAAACAATTATTTACTTTCATTCTACGGCTTGTTACAGACACGGCGATACTATATATATGTGGGGTTTGTGTTATGATTTAGACTTTGATTTTTGGCTTTTGGGCATTTTTATTCATTTATTTTTTATTGAATAACATTTTTTTTACTAGTTCCAACATGGGACATGAACAAGCCATCATCTGATTGCTTGTTTGTGATAATACTCTGAAATACTGATGTATTGCAGGGTATTAGCTGTGTCAGACTATGTTCATGCATAGGATGACACTGTGCCTTTAAGATGATGTCACAGACGTCATCTTACAGGTACTGCTTGTGGCCAGCTCTGGGGTTCTGAGCGGATCTCAGAGCTGCCATGGGAACGATCGGCACCCCTCGAAGACAGCACGTGGGGGGAAGGGGGTGCAATTGTGGGGTACGGAACCCTTACAGACAGT
The DNA here is from genome assembly GCA_019512145.1 of Engystomops pustulosus. Lineage (NCBI taxonomy): Eukaryota > Metazoa > Chordata > Amphibia > Anura > Leptodactylidae > Engystomops > Engystomops pustulosus. The sequence continues at coordinate 55,991,754 of CM033648.1, read as the reverse complement.
TTAAATGCCGCGTTCGTGCTGACAGCCGCATTTTTTTTTTATCAATTCTCTTTTTATTAAAGAATTTTTTAAAAAACAGGATTCATACAGTGTACAATGTCAATTTGTCTGTTCAATGCAAGAATACATAGCATACCCCGTGATGATTCTGTTATAACAATTGAACATACATATTCATTATAATTATCTCCATCAGGTTAGCGGGCACTTACAGATAAACTAAGCGTTAGTGCAACAGAAAGTCATACTCCATAACTGCACGGTACCTTTTTGTGCTCATGACATTGCAAGGAATTAGTAACAAAGCAGGTGTAACAACAAAATATCGTGAACAAATATAACCAGATCGTAATGGTAGGATTTAATCTTACGGTAGCTTTAGTACATGGGGGGGGGGGGGGGAGGAAGGTCATGGGGAAGGGAGGTCAGAGGGAAAGAGTGTGTTGTGTTATATTACTGTCCGTTGCTTGGGAGGAAAAAAGGGTATGTTGCTTAGTTTTTTGCTATCCGGAGGGTGTGTGCTCACGCTACAAACACCGCCATTATTTTTTATTAGCATTAATTCTGTAATCTATCCATGGTTGCCATGTTGTGACAAATTGCTCGTGGGTGTGAGACGCCCAGCTCGAAAGTTCCTCCATCCGACATATCTGAGCCACTTTCTCCTCCCAAGCTGAGATGGGTGGTGCGATGGTTTGTAGCCAGTAAGTGGGTATCAGCGCCTTTGCTGCCGCGATAAGGTGTGTAAAAATAGACTTCCCATCTAACTTAGCATCGTCTGAAGCCCATCCCATACAAATTAAGGGTAATGATATTTGGGGGGAAGCAGAGCAAAGGGTGCGAATTCTGCTTTGGATCTCCAGCCAAAAGGTTTTAATTAGAGAGCAGGACCACCACACATGCGTGTAAGAGCCTAGTTCTAGTCCGCATCTCCAGCATAACCCTGTAGGGTGCAGGCCCCAGTGGAACAATGATTCTGGTGTTTTGTACCACCTCGATAATAATTTGTAATGATTTTCTTGTAGCCTAACACAGCGAGAAAAACCGTAGGAGTGTCTCAATACCCAATTTTTTTGCTTATCCGTGAGGGTAAGGCCCAACTCTTTTTCCCAAGCTGAAATGTAAAGCGGGTAATCTGGTGCTTTCTTAGATAACAAGATGTCATGTAAAAACGACACCTTTGTGACCCTGGGGGCACCTACCGCTATAGATATCTCTAGGGTTGTTGCCTCTCTCACAGCCCCGTGGTTTTTTAGGAACTCCCTACACACTGACTTGAGCTGCATCTTGATGAGTGGCAAGCAACCCTTCCCTTTTGTCCTATCTTTAATTTCCTCATCTTTCAACGTGTCGGCTTTTTTAAGAAATTCCCCTAGTGTGAGGTCCTCAAAACCCGCCCACCAGGTAGGCACATCAGACCACTTCTTAGATATTGTGTAAGGTAGGAGACTAGCTGGCATTAAAGGGGATGGGAAAGGGGATATTTCAAATCTCTTGTTTACTTCATGCCACATCTGGAGTGTGTGTCTCGTCAGTTTGTCCAGGCAGTCTAAATTCTGTCTCCAAGGAGGTGGAATCCACGCCCCTCCTAGCGTAAGAGATCTCTCTTTCTGCCCCATTGACTTGGGAATTACTGAAGAGCTATCTTGTATTCTATATGCTAACCCTCTCGCCGCCTGTGCAGCCCAGTAGTAGAATCTTGCGTCCGGTACCCCCAGACCTCCTCTCCCCTTTTTCCGCATCAGCAGAGTGTGTGCCAACCTAGGACGCTTCCCTCTCCATAGATAATTTGAAAACATTTTCTTAATTTTGGAAAAAAAGCATCCTGGTACTGTTATTGGGAGCATCAAAAGGGGATAGAGTATCTTGGGTAACACATAAGCTTTTAACACGTTCTTCCTACCCATCCACGAGATGTTTGGCAGATTATAGTCTGTTAGTTTTTGTTGTATGGTGTCTAGAAGTGGAGTGAAGTTTAGTTTATAAAGATTACGTGGGTCTCTAGACAGTTGGACTCCCAGGTATTTGATAGAGTCATTCTGCCAAATAAAAGGGGACGTTGGTTTAATCCTTTTAACTTGATGTGCTGGTAGGGATATATTTAAAATTTCTGACTTGCTCATATTCACTTTAAAGTTAACAATCTGATTAAAGTACTCAAAGTGTTTACAGAGAATCGGTAAGGCTTCAGATGGATTGGTAATCAGAAAAATTAAGTCATCGGCGAAGGCCGCCAGCAAACATGTGGAATTCCCCGTCTTAAGCCCTTTAATGCGTTTGTCTTGACGTACATATTGAATCATAGCTTCTAGGCAGAGTATAAAGAGGGAGGGGGATAAGGGACAACCCTGCCTCGTTCCATTTCGTATATGGAAGGTGGGTGACAAGATCCCGTTGACTCTAATACGTGCCGAGGGCCCGTTGTACAACGAGAAGATAGCCTCCACAAAGCTACTCGGGAGACCATACTTTAGGAGGACCTCCTTCATAAAGAGCCAATCAACCCTATCAAATGCCTTCTCGGCATCCGTGCCGAGAAGGATTAGAGGGGTCTTCCAGGAATTCGCTGAGTGTATGGCTCTGATTACTTTGGCTACGTTATCTTTGCCTTCCCTCCCCTTGACAAATCCTGCCTGATCATCCGCTATAAGACGTGGAAGCAGTGATGTCAGTCTGCTGGCCAATAGTTTAGCCCATACCTTTAAATCCACGTTCAGTAGGGAGATTGGGCGATAACTCCCAGGCTGTTCAGGGTCTTTGCCCGCTTTGTGTAAAATGGTAATATGAGCTGAAAGCATAGACGGAAGTGAGTGTTGCCCTTTGAGCAATGCATTGCACATGTTTGTAAAGTGGGGAGTCAATAAGGAGCCTAGTTTCTTGTAATAAAGTATTGTGAACCCATCTGGGCCCGGGCTCTTTCCCCCTGGTATGGACGCAATGATCTCTCCCAATTCTTGTTCTGTTACCGGTTGTGTTAATGGACCCATGTCCGCCTCACCCAAGTGCGGGAGCTGAACCTTCCCCAGGAACTCTTGGATATTTTTCAGTCTCACTCCTCTATCCTGGCTAGTTTCTTGTTGTCTCAAATTATATAGGCCTGTATAGTATTCTTGGAAAACCTGGGCTATGTCCTCCGTTTTGTGTACTCTATCCCCTTTTGATGTTTTGATTGTAGAGACGAATGTGCGTGCCTGTGCTTTTTTCAAGAGACTGGTCATGGTTCTACTACACTTGTCCCCGTGAGCATAAAATTTATGTTGGGCTTTTAAGTAAATCTTTGATATAGTGATGTTAAGGTGGTCCTTCAGTTGGTCTCTGGCCAGTTTCAGATCATTTTCCACCTGCAGGGCCTTAGATCGCTTATGCTGTCTTTCTAGGTCTGAAATTCTTTTTAGCAGCCCCTCTATTTTCGCGTTCCTTCTTTTCTTTACCCTTGCTCCCATTTCCATTAGGATCCCCCTAGCTACCACTTTCTGACCTTCCCACAGGGTTACTGGATCTAATTCAGTATCGGCATTGTCAGTAAAAGATTTGGACATCTTAGTTATTAATTCTGCTACTAGAGATTCGTCTCCAAGAAGCGTCTCGTTTAGTCGCCATGTCCACTCCTTAGCCGGGATATGCGGTAAGAGGAAGGACATCAAGAGAGGCGCATGGTCAGATATCGTGCTAGGTCCTATCTCCACCGACAAGGCCTGTTCAATATGGTCTGATTGTACGAAGAGGTAGTCTAATCTCTGCCATGTATTATGAGGGACAGAGTGGAAGGTGTAAGATCTATCCCCCGGGTGTAAACTTCTCCAGGAGTCTAAAAGTGAGAGATCCCCCAAAGCCACCTTAATTCGCTTTATAGCCCTAAAAGAGCAAGCAGAGTGTCCAGTGGAGGAGTCCTCTAATGGATTCAGCGTGACATTCAGGTCACCTCCTATTATAAGGATTCCTTCTGCGAATAGTTTAACTTTTTCTAATACGTTACACAGCCACGCACATTGGCCCCTATTTGGCCCGTACAGTGAAACAAAAGTGAACATCATTCCTCCTAATAGACCTTTTACTAGGATGACCCGTCCCTCAGCATCTTTGTATGTATCCTTTAATGTGAAGGGTGTGTTCCTATGGATCCCTATGGAGACTCCTTTAGAAGATGCAGAAGAACTGCCGCTGTGGAACCACTGATCATACATCTTAAGCGGTAGTTTTGGTATCCTATTTTCTTTAAAGTGGGTTTCCTGAAGTAAAACTACTTCAGTGTTAAAGCGCCGTAATAAGAGCCAAAGTTGAGATCTCTTACCAGGGGAGTTGAGACCTTTCATGTTCCAGGAGGTAATCTGGATGGTCGCCATCACATACGTATCATGGGTGTGGAGTCCGGTTGCGAATTGCACCTCTTTGCTCTACTCGGTTGTGTTGCCTGGGGGGGAAGGTAAGACCAGGAAAAAGGGAGAGGGGAGGGATGGGGGGAAGCTACCACATTGTTACTATGAACATAATCTAGAAAAAGACATACATAAAACATTGAAAGGAACACGTGAACAAATAAAACAAACCCATGATCTCTCCGTGGGTGTTTCGCGGTACAGGTGCACAGAGCTCCCACTTTTGGAGAGTGATCTATACAACCTGCGACAATGCGCCTGAATGCGCTGGGGGGCACTACTAGACTAGGTAGTCGCGTCGCCATTTTGGGCGAGACCTATTATGTGCTTAGCTAACTGCTAACCATAAAACTGGATTTTGGGCTGGATAGTGTAGCCACGGTCATAGGTGTTTTACTAAAACTTCGTGCCAGCTTGGGCTTGTTGACCGAAACATATACAGACTGAGGCAAATGGTGAATGAAATACTAAGCTATACGAGTGTGTAACTTATTAATGAGGGAATAACGTTTAAACAAAATACCGCCTGGCGGCTGAGCATCTTACTACATAAATGAGATAAGAACCAGTGAAAAACTGTTTGGACACATTGGGAGTAAGATGAAAGGTAAGTTGAACCTGTCCGATGTGAGTATTTCAAGTGTCCTCTTTCCCAGTTGATCTCTTCTTCTTCTCTCTCACAGGTTTCGGCGCCGCCACTAATCGATGTGCATGATCGTCCCCTATTAGACAAAAGCATGCAGATTTGGTCATTTAAGAACATGCACATCAGCCGAGAAAGGGGGTTTATTAGGAATACAGGCTAGTCCACTGGTTACGACAGGATGGGTCTGGAGGTTTGTTCTTAGTTGAATTTGTATGTACAGTCGAAAATGTATATTTTATAATTTAGATCCAGACAAAAAAAAATTTGACCCCAGGACAATTGCAGTTTAAACATTTTTTGCCTTGTACTTTGGACCAAGGATACAATAAAGTTCATACAGACACCTTACAGCTGATTATTGCAATCTGGGGCTATAGTAAAGCATTCAGAAAGCGTCCACCAGGGTCAGAGGGGTCTGTCTGTAACTATGGGTTGTCTGTAAGCGGGTGTCTTAGTAGGGACCGCCTGTAGTTGTTTAAAGGTTTACTAAATATGGGCTCTTCAAATAATGGCCCCCTTTATTGTCTGTTTTTCGTTTCACATGAACATATTTTACAACTGCACAAAGATGTTTTTTTTACGGTTATATCAATCTCCAGTGTTCTCATGCACTAACAATCTTAAATTCTCTAATCTTTGAAACAATAGGGCTAATTAAATAGAAACAAGATGAAACCAATGTTTTTAGAGTGTGAAAGACAGCTAAAAACATGGAGGCAACCTACACAAAATACAAGGAAGACACATACAATACATGCAGATGTGACCTGGGTCAGCCTGCTTTCATGATGATTAGCCCTGATTAGGTCATTTGTATGAAGCAGTGCAAATCAGAAAAGACCCACTAAGCAGAGATACAAGTAAACGGCATCTACAAGAAGCAACGAGGCTGAATCACTGACAATCAGCCTGACAGCTAGTCCAAGATGCCTTGCTCGCAGTTCAAGTGATCAATGTTACCAATTCATTGCATTTCAGATCTTTTTAACTAGAGGTTAGTATAATTTTATCCTGAGCTTTGTTGTTAACGCGTACAAAACTGCAGTGGAATTTTGCTTTCTGCAATAGAAAAGAAGAGGAGCAAAGGGAGGAGAACTCAGGCCCCATCTAAAATACATGATTGTTAAAGGGGTTTCAAGAGTTAAAAATATGGCTGTTTTCTTTGAAAAAGAGAGCCACAACGTACAGGGTGTGTGTGTGATGCAACTAAGCTCCCATTCATTCTATACAGCTGAGCTGCAATAACTGCACAAACCATGGTTAGTGAGGCATGTTTTTGGAAAGAAAGCAGCACATGTTTTTCAACCTCAGAAGAGCCCTTTACCCTTAGCACTCGTGTCCGATTTATCTGACACTGAGCTGATGGCGGCCAGCTCGAGATCCAGGCCGGCATCGGGATACACTGGGTGCCGACTGTAACTTACAGCCAGCACCCCAGTGTAAACACCAATGGGTGTTTAAGCCGTTAAATCGGCCTGTCAGGGGGCGGAGAGCTGACCGATGCGGAAGATGGCAAGCATAGATCGAGCTCGTGCGCTACACATGTGAGACCCGCCAGCAAACTGGGCAGAAGCAACGGCAATGTGTGAAATAGACGGTGGTGGGCGGTAGCGGTCCTGGAAGTAACCGGGGACAAGCTGAGTCGCTCTCAAATCAGCGTACATAAAGCTGCTAGAGGATAAAACGAGCCCAGAAAGTTCCGCGGCACGCGGCACAAGATGGCGCCGAGCAACTCACCCTTGATTGCCTCAGAGCACTCGGACACGCCGTCAGACCACACCCGGCTCCTACGCTTTGAGATATCACAAGCAGTGCTACAAAAAACGATCAAGGCAGCTCGCTGGCCCCGGTCATGAAGGAGCTCTCGGAGATCAAAGCAGAGGTACGCCACGTGGAGAACAGGGTGGAGGAAGCTCTGGAGTCAGGGTCGAGGAAAGAACTAGTAGTGGGCTTTGCTGAGGGCTGTAGATAAGGAGCAAATTGACAGACAAGGCAACCAGATAAAATCAACCTTCCTGATGCTGGAAGACCAAGAAAACAGGAGTCGCCGAGTTAAAAACGTCAGGCTTAAAGGCCTTCCTGAATCCTGGGCTTACAGAAGCGCTGCCAAGCATCATGAGCGCGATATTCACTATGCTATAGGGGCAGACCGCTCTGGGAAAGTGATAATCGAGGAGAGAGGCACAGAGCACCTCAGGCCCAAGCCAGCCCCATCAGATCCACCCAGAGACATAATTTGCGGCTCCTGAGCTATGTCGACCCGGCAGCCATCCTCAGCAAAGCGAGAGGAAACATGGCAGACTTAGAATATGAAGGCGCTAAAGTGGCCCTCTTTCAGGACTTAGCAGCATCCAATCTGGCTAAAGACGCCTTTCAGGCCACTTTTGACAAACTGGCGACCTCAACCTACACGTACAAGTGGCTTTTTCCGTTGGCTTGCATTCTCTAAAGGAGGAAACCTAGCAAGGGTAGTGATCAAACCCCGAGAGACCTGGAGAAATCGAGAGCATTCTAGAAATTAACCCCATCAACATTCCCGCCTGCTACACGCAGCTGACGAGGATAGACAGCTACCTAAAGCTGAAAACACCTACTCCCTGGCAAGTTGATCTCTTCTTCTTCTCTCTCACAGGTTTCGGCGCCGCCACTAATTGCCAGGGAGTAGGTGTTTTCAGCGTAGGTAGCTCTATCTCGTCAGCTGCCGGTAGCCAGGAGGGAATGTTGATGGGGTTAATTCCTAGAAGCTTCCAGATTTTCTCCAGGTCTCTCGGGTGTTTGATCACTACTTGCTGGTTTCCTTTAGAGAATTGCAACCCGGTCCAGAGGCAACCTCAGAGACGACAGCTTCTGATCTAACCATACTTCAACTGCTGCCATTAGGGCATATGCCATGTATCCCTAATATATGCAGGTCTCCATAGATCATAGCCCCCTTTAATGTGCACAATATTTTTCACCTGTCTCAACAGTATTAATTACACCTTCCAGACACACCTATTAATTATAAGTTCAATTACAACATACAAGAAGCCGGACGCTGCACTAGCACATTAGACGTATAATCAACAATACTCGCTGCCCTATGTTTCAAAACCAGACGCTAGTTACTTGGAACCTGAATGGTGTTGGCAAATATTCAAAATGAGCCCCATTTGGTGAGCATCAATCTTGTGTGCCTTTTGTGCCATCACGTGGCTGTCGGCGTGCAGGTTCTGCAGTAGAATGTCGCTTTGTCTTCGTTCAGTTACATGCACTTTTTTATCGACACTCTCTTCAGAATGTTCTTACCGGCGCTCCATAGTTTTAATATAGTATTCACCTTAACATGCCTGCTATTGCACTTATAGATCTCTATTATTCCTGGGGTGAGATAAGCCCGTAGCGGAGAGTAAGCAATTACTAGATTCTCCTCCGATACACTTATCTCCAAGGAGTAAAGGTTATCAAAACTCCATTAATATAGTCACAAACACGGTCCCCGAATAGGGACCGCCGACCGAGCCCTAGCTTGCATGATATGAACATCAGCTCTCAGGTCCTGTCGATATCTATCTGGTTCGATATTGCTTATTCTTATTTTGTTGCAGGTGCCAAAAATCCTATACTCCACAAAACCCTCCAACGTATTTCGGGTCTAGAATGGACCTTCTCGAACTGATTATAGATAGAGGGGCAGGCAAACAGTGTACAACTTCTATTTGTGCGAGTTAGTGTGCGCCGCCTCATAAAGTGAGAGAGTCCTCTCTTAACTAATAGTAGGGTGGCATTTTTGAATCGATGAGCTTGCTGTGAAGTGTAATGTGTTGTTCACAGATTCTTGTCTTCACAGTACAGCAAAGAAGAGAGTATCTACAAATAGTGGTCTCGCGTTTTGAATGACCTTTGATTGAATGGACCATGTTTATTGTTTTATGTCCTCTGTGGTGTGGTTGGTACAAAAGAAATTAACACTGACTTGATGATTTCAATTACCTGAAGGACAATCCTTCAGATTATCACTCTGGGGCTCATAATCATGAGCAGAATAGCCATGCAGTTTCCCTTTATTGGATTTTTTTTTGCTTTTTCCACTGCAAAAAGTAGCAAAAGTGCTGTTTGTCGGTACTTTCTACATCACAAAACTAACCGACCTGGTACTTGATCTGAGTCACAGAATATATCGCAGTCTACCTGGTACAACACCTGTCAGTGGAATATGCGGTTTCTACATACTCTTTGTCCCAAGACAATGAGAGACTTGCTGGTCATAGGTGAGAGTGCTTCTGGTGGCATGCATTGGTAACCTTAAAAAAGTCAAACTGTGGGTCTCGGGAGTGACCACCAAGGGCATTGGCAATCTCACCTTCTATCTAGTAGATGATATATATTATCTATTATGATTAGCTTTTGTGGGTGGCCCCTAGGGCATATGCTTATTGCATCCCATGAGGCACAGGATTTGCTACCCCCCCAGAGGTTATTATTTTTGGTGTGCTTTCTCCGGTACATACTGTATTTTATTGCTTGCTCCTGAGTTGTATCAATTCTTTTCTTGGTTGCTAGTTGTTCCCTGAGGCACATAAATGACTGTTGTTACCAAGACCGCCCATGAGGCGGTATGACCATAAGGTATATTTTATGTGTTACTTATTTGGTTCCCTTGAGTGTAACCCGCTTTATTTTGTGGCCCTCAGGCATGATATATTGGGTGTTCCTAGGTAGTTACTCTTCATCTCCACATCCAATGTAGTGAGAGAGCGGTAACACTGGGCAGCACAGTACATTATTTCCCCCCTCGCCTTTCTAATGTGAGTTTCACTACAGCCTCGCCCCCCTAAAAAATATAAAACTCTCATGGCGCCCTCGCTTTGTGTTCACTTTCTCAGTTATTCCCCCTCCTATCCCCAGTGTCATCCATGAGTAGTTGGGTGTTGGGGGGCCGCTAGGATTTAACAACAAAGCGCTCCTTGGGCTCGCCCTCGCACGCACCACTCCACACACACTATCATCCTCTGCCACGGGTTTGTGACTGTGGGGTGGTCCGTGCCACGCTGATAATCAGTGGGCGGGAACAGAGTTTGGCGGGCCCCGCCCCGTGCCCGTGCGGCTGATTCACGCATTCTTATAAGGAGAGCGGCGCATGCGGGTACTGGAGTTATGTGCTGAGACAGGGAGACAGTGCGGACTTGACACTCTACAGCGGTGCGGCCGCCCTCCTACACCTTGTATCGCGGACTCTTCTCTTGTCCATGATCCGCTGAAATCTCGGCCCCGATTGGTGGAATTGACTCTTGGATTGCTCCGCTCAACCGCAGCGCCCTGATGATACCGAGCCACGCACAGCATCCACTTGTTGCCCGGTATATCGTGGGATATGAGTGGCGGGGGCCCTGTCCTGTGTGCGCTCTGCTGCTTGCCTGCTCCGCTCCTCGGGCTGGCCTCCTTTCCTCCCGTCTCCGCACCCGAACCAGTACCGACGGAGAGAAGGTCATCTCTGCCCCGAGCACGGCTTCTCTGCCAGCCCATCTCCATCGCCTCCTGTTCACGGCATCGCTTACAAAACCAGACCATCATGCCCACCCTGCTGGGCCACACCAACCAGGGTGACGCGGGGCTGGAGGTGCACCCACTTTCTACCCGCTGGGCAAGGTGCAGTTGCTCGCCCCGAGCTGCACTCTTCTTCGCTGGCTCCAGTACGCTCCGGGTGTGTCACTGTGTGCTTGGAGAACGCCCACTCACGCTGGCCACCCCGTTGCCGCTCGCTGTGTGAACCGGGCGCGACAAGGCTGCGAGGCCTGATGAACAAGGTTCGGCTTCCAGTGGGACGAGAGGCTGTGTCGCTGCGAGAACGCTTAACCGTTTTGGCACGGCGGCCGGGGGAAGATCTGTTGGGGCAGAAACCCTCTGATACCCGAGCCTACCCCACCGCCAACCCCACCCCTTATCCTGCCGCCTTCATACACCTTCCACAAGCCGCACTCACCCCGCAAACCGACTTCGCCTGCCCCTGGCAGTCTTCGGGTGCCCCTACCGGTGGCTAAAAACCGCCTTCCTGGGGAAGAAGGACTGCGGCGCCCCCCTGGGCGAGCCCAGCACAGGCCAACGCCTGATGTACTTCAAGAGGAGGATGGTTGCTGCTTCGCCCGTCATCTGGGTGGGCATCTGGTCCATCCTGTGCGGCATCTCACGCTCTTCAACCGTGCTCAACCTACTGGTGGACTTGGCGGAGGCCCATTCACCTACCCCGGAGGCGGGCCCATCATCTTCTTCCTGTCCGGGCTGCTAACTCTTCATGCGTGGCCGTGGCTTATGCCGCAGCTTCCTGCTGGAGGAGTCGCGCCGTGTGCCTGATAAGAAAGACCGCTGTCTCCGAGGACACTTACCACCGCACGTGTGGCGGCAGTGCCCAAGAGGAGGCTGTCACCATCTCTTCATGATCCTCTACTTCTTCGGTATGGAGCTCCATCTGGTGGTATCCTCCTGTCCCCTCACCTGGTTCCTCCGGCACTGGGCCTGAAATGGGGCGAAGCCATAGAACCACTCTCAGTACTTCCCTGGCAGCCTGGGCGTGCCGCTGTAAGGACCATCACCATCCTAAGCCCATGGGCAGGGGGACTGTGACTTCTAGTGGAGTCTGCTATGTGGGCATAAACTGTGCAGGAATCCCTGCGTGGCTTTGTGTTGGCAGACCTGCTCTTCGTCTACACCTGTTCATTGCACACTCCTTCCTCCTGGTCTGGCTTTGTTTCCCTGTTCCCGCATCCCCGCAACCATCATGAAGCACGATGGCACAAGACTGAGAAGTGGAGAAGTTGATTGGTGCTCATTGGAGTATTCAGCGTTTTGTAGCACGGTGCCCGCTACCATTGGTGCGGGCATGTTGCTTCTATGAGCAGGCGTTTTAGGGAACGTGGGAGAAGACTGGTTCACTGCAAACCTGTAAGAGCTTCGCCATCCCCCTTGCCCCAGTCCGACTTTCCCCTCTCCCCCATGAGCCCTACTTCACTGTGTTCATGATCAAGTACCTAATGACCATGAATTGGTGGGCATCACTCCACTTCTGGATCTGTCTGGGACTCTCTGCCAGTCCTGGCTCAAGTTCTATCATCACTTAGCAACAACAGCAGTTGGTAAGGGGAACCACGCAGGTATGAGGAGCCCAGCGCCCCACAGGACTTCTGAATACAGTGCGTTGTGGATCTTGACTCCTTGTCTATTGCACATGTTCCCTGGGTGACCTGATGCCTCCATGTCTTCTCCCTTCATCCGAGGACATTTTTTCATTAGAAGTTTTTAATAACTTGACTGCTGTTGGACTATGCCTTGTTTCTGTACTCGTTTGATAACTTGCAGAGTATGCCTCATTGTAATGATACTACGCCCCAGGGTGACCTTCTCGATACAGTCTTCTGCCCTTGCATGCACGTGGACTGTAGTGTTAAACAATAGGATTGGCAGCCAGAAGATCCCCCCCCCCCCCCCCCATTCACAAATTTCTCTGCTTCACTTCAGATCAAGCTGCTCTTCTCACTGTATCCATTTTGTGCTTGTTGTTAATTTTTTTTGTTGCTATTGGTCACTTAGAACGTCTCAGTATACAGTAGTGTGTCTGCATCCCGTGGCTCTCCGATGTTGTCAGGACAACCCCAGCAGGTCCTGCCGCCTGTGGTTGCCCAGAGCAATGTGGTAGCTGTATTTGGATAATCACTAGAGCGCCACAGTTGCAGAGCGCTGCTGTAACAACAACATTGTTGCATTTGTCATTGCTCGCTGGCCCTGTTTACTCAGTCAGATCAAGTCCTTGTGGGATCTTCCCCAATTTCCAACTTTTTATGCTGCCTGCAGACGTAATTTCAGTTCCAGTGACTGGAGTGTCACCTACTCAGCAGCTGGGCAAATAGCACCTTTTGGTGGAGACCTCCTTCTCCTACTGTTTGTCATAAGGTTCCACACAGCTCTGGCTTCTGGCCAACTGATATCAGTTTGATCTAAAGTAACTGTCCTTTTTTTTATCGTGTTGTTGGCAGCTCATCAGGAGTGAAATGGTTTTTTTTTTTTTGTCTGGTGGGCCAGAAACACATTCCTCTTGCATACTTTGCTATCTCTCCATCTGCAAATGGGGTTAAATAAAGTCATTTCCTTTGGTAGACAAATGAGCCAAAGGGCCTCTCATAATTCCTCTGCCAACCCATAATTTTAGGAGGGGGTAGGGTCGATTTTTGGGTTTTTAAACAACGCTTCCTGCAACTATTTTTGGCTTGAAAATAATATTTTATTTGTCTTAATGTATACTTATGCCTTTAAACATGGTTTTACATAACGGCACTAACTATATAGTGTTTTAAAAACACTTTTTTAATCTTCTTTAATGGTCACCCCCATTTTAAGGAAAGGTGCAAACCCCTCCAAATACCTCTTTTACACTCTATAGTTTTTTTGTATTGGGTCCTGGCACAATCACCATTTAACCATTCTCATATGAGGGAATATTAGAAAAAGGCTAGGCATTTAACAACTTTTGCCTATTATTTTCCAATGTTTTTTTTCCCCCCAACCCAGATGAACGGTCCATTTATTTTTCTAACGGCCAGGAAATCGTATCATTTGCTATGCATAATTTGTATTTTGGGACAGTCAATACTATGTAAAACCTTAAGAGACTATTTTTATACCTGTATTTTGTCATGTTGCAGTCAAGCTAGCGCCAGATGACGACTACTTGTTATATATTTTTTTTGTAAATAACGACCTTTTTTTGTAACGAAGATAATATGGTAGTTATACATTTTCCTAAGCCTCACTATATCGTGTGTACAGAACACTTCATAAAGCCTACTTTTTTTTTGTTAGGTAATTCTTTTGTTGTGTTTTTAAATGGGTGTTTAATTTTCTATTGCCATGTAAAGGGGTAATCCTGGTACACTAGGCTAAAGGTGTCTGCACAAGTTAATGTGTGGACACTCTACATGAGGTCTCCAACATATAAACTGGCTGACTTTACAGGGTTGGGGCATCTACATCATGTAGGGAAAATGTAAACAAATCTTCATCACACAAGCATGTAATGCGAAGACACAGATGACAAATCTTCCATCTACTGTTTTTCACGACTATAGGGATGCTACAAACTCACAAAATTAACTGATGTGAAAATGGTCTTAGTTTGTTAAATGTTTGCGCTTTTAAGCTAGAAAACTCTTTAATTATAAGAATCGTTAATTTGTTTTCTTAAATGTGTCAGATGTGATTCCCATACCTGATAATGATGGCCACTGTCTTTTGTTGCCAACTTGCAGTTTTCTCCTGCCCAAGATCAATCTGTGCAGGTCGATCTATTAATGGGCAGTATTTTATTAACTTACTTTTGCTTTCCCTCTATGTGCAACCTTCAGTTATTTTTATTTAGATACATGTGTATATAATTTTGATAGTTTAAATTAACACACACACTTCTATATTTTGTCCATTAAATAAGGGATTGTTCAGGTTCAAATCTAAAAGAAATTTACGGAAAGTATATGGAAAACTATCAATCCATTTTCTTGTGTCAAAGTTCTATAGGATTTAATGGATGGAAGCTGTCCTGGTCCTATTCACACAGGACAATTACTCCAATGAGCGCCCAACCTCTGACTCACACCATCACATCGGCGCCATAAGACAATAACTTTTGTGTCGCCAATTTAAACGAGAATTCTTTTGGTAGCCCAACATAAAGTATTTACAACTGATTAGTTTATTTATATTTCTAGGCATAAATATCTAAAATGAAATTAATTCCAGTGTTTTAATATGCATACTACCATACCCCAGGAATTTGGTAGGTATTAATTGGGACATGCACAGACTGTTATGATGAATTGGCACAGTCCCTCTGGTGTCTCAGACTGTTTTTCCAAGTGTGTGCATATGTGTTATTTGACTATAAACAACACTGGTATTTATATGACTTTTCCTCAAGCTCCGTAAACTACTGTGGAGCGTTTGCCTCGTTTTTGGGATAGAATTTAAATCTGAATGTGTCCCGTTTTACAAAACGGTTTTGAAAATTGGGTAAACTAATATAAGGACCAAACACTAAGTAGTGTTTCTAGTTTTTTGCACTACAAGGCATCAGAAAGTATTTTCTCCCACACAGGAAGGACAAATGTGGTGTAATATGCCTATCTCTGCTAGGAATACAGAGCCCCAAACTTTTAGGTTCTTCCAACTCTATTCACACCTCTGCTGAAACCTTGACACTTTGCTTGATGGGCCAATCAGGAGCTTTATGCCCCTAAAAATTGTCATGGGCCTGTGATTGGCCAGGTGAAGCCATAATCTTTCACCTATCCCAAGCAACATGTCGCAGGTTAGCCGAGTTGCTGACCTGAAGTTTGGAGTATCAAGTACAGATTGAACTTGAAGTTTGGGTACACAACTCAACCCCTCTTCTGGCATTAACAGCCCACATGTTGGCATTGGGCACGATCATGGGTAAACATTAATTAACTCTTAACTATTGTTCTGCTGCCCAAGGGACCGACTGCCCATTTGTCAACTTTGTTTAAATACATAAATATAAGTATATCTTTTGCTAATAAAACCTTGTATTTCCCTAACTCTTGTTGCTAATCGGCACCATTCCAGTTTTTTCTAAATGAGGTCTACAGTGCATCCAAAGGCATAGTGATCGTGATAGCTCTGATCCTCTCCACCCTAAGGTTTTACTCTGCGCAATAAACAGTCTAATTGTTACTTCCTTCCGGCTATGAATTAAGCCACATGGGGGCCTGGATCTCTGATTGTTGTTTGGAGAACTAGTTCAGCCAAAATGTAATCCTGAAATATGTACTCAATGCGTCCTACACTCACAGTTTAAAATGTTGGTATTTAACTTAAAGGCAGCTCTACCCCAAAGTATAAGTTGTATATGAGGTTATGTGTCCCTATTGTAACTGCATGATGTTTTTCAATTTGGATGAGGAACACTGATCTACAACACCAATTTATGCTGGTTCCCAGAGGGCTTTATTGGTGTGGTTTCATATCCTTAACCACTGTTACACATAATTCTCCTTCCACAGTATAATTTAATTTGTGTCCTATTGCTAATACCGTATATGTCCATTTTTTTAAATACTGTGCGAAACGTTGAAAACATGGTGTGGCCAAATTTGCGCTTTTTCTTAAACAAAACCAATTTTTAATTTTGGTGATAATCTGGCTTTGTTCTGGCTAATAATTACACAACTTTATTTCTAAATACAATTGATTTTTTACATTAACATTTTTTTTATGAAATAAGGGCACTCAACCCAATCACCACTTAATCACAAATACATTAAACTTATGGCATGCTGTTGTAAGGATGCAATAAATCTATTTGCCTAGATTTCTGTCTTTTAAAATCGGCGCTGGCATCTAAATGGTGGTGCAAATGCGCGTCACATTTTTAGCCATCAGCATTCAATAGTTAACACTGGCGATAGGTGCCACAACGATCCAGGTGTTAAAGGAACCAACCCCTTCCGATTGTGTTAGAAGCTAAGCTGCAATGCCGTGCATTTCGTTATGTTTTTAAACAGATGTAAATGTTTAAAAACGCTTTAATTAATCTTTATATAGGAAGTGGGGCTTTCATCATCACCGCATGTGGTCCGCACTCGAGCACCTCCGTGCAGTCGCGACCCTTCGCTCACCTGAATAGGAAGTGGTCGTGCGCATGGTGCGCGGACGAATGTGGCGGTGCAGCTACTTGTTATATAAAGATTACAAAAACATTTAATGCTTTACATCTGTTTAAAAACACGAAAATAGCCGGCCCAGCTCACTTGATCTGGCGCACGGATCTGCAGCTTCTACCACCATCGGAAGTGGTTAGGTTTCCTTTACAGGGGTAGGTGAGCTTAACCCAACTTATTCAAGTTTGGGTTTCGGGACCTGAACCATCAATGTTCAGCCACAGACCTAAATATTATGGATATGCCTCTAACTTGTTATTGTATGGTCTCCCGTGATGGACCTCCAGGAATCACGAGAACGTGGGGTACAACGGACATAGCAAGCTTGAGATTAATAAAGCAAGGCCGGTCAACGCATGCATCAGATGCTGTATTCATTTCTATGGCGCTGCGAAGAACATGGTAACTCGGCTATCTATCTCCCTCCCGGGGAACAAGGGATTGCATTCTCTAATGGCGTGTGGGTCCGATCACTGAGACCCAACCCACATGGGTCTCATGCTAATGACCGAAAAAAACCCTTTACGTTGCTAAAATTGGCTTATGCTGTATATAATTATCATGTGCTTTCGTTTTCTTCCTTGCTTTTCAATAGTGTTAAGATTAGCATTCAATATCTCCACCCTTAAAACTGGCCTAGTCGTAAAATTTGTAGTAGCTACGAGGCAGGCTTAGTAAATCTGCCCTAATATTTTTTACTCACCCGTAGATGTTACCTGATGTGCTGTAAACAATGTAAAGGTGGTGATTACTTCGATGTTTGATAGGTACAAGCTCTCCAACTGGGAATCTTACCCTGGCAGGATTTTAGATGACCAAAATCCCATGAAAAAAAGGCAACCATGCACAACGTTTTCATTCTATTATGCTGTAAAAAAACAATGATCCATGGTGTGTTGTTTGGTAGCCTGTGTGTTATTGGTGTGTTGAGCTCCAGTCACATGCCGATGCTACTACAATGACAAACTTCCCCGAGAGACAAACATGGGAGGAATTGGACCTGTACTGAGTTTTGCAGCTTGACCTTGGGCTCATACACGGGCACAATGGGGAAACACATAGAAGTGATTTGTGTGCTTTGGATAGCACATGGACAACAACAAACTGGATAAAAATAGAGAATGAGGCATTTATTATTTTTTGGCCAGGGTGGCGCTGGAACCGCACTATTTTGTGGTGGGATGTAAGTTTTTGGCACCACGGGAATTGAATGAATTGGCACACAGAGTATTTCTTCCCATTTGCAGTCATAATAAATGACCCAAGAGTTGGCTCTACTGGGTGAACTCGCCTCTTACAACCTTGAAAAAATTTATAGACTTGTGGAACATCCTCTTTAAAAAGGCATCTGTACTGCACAAGGTGTATAACTGTGTCCTATAGTCGGATGTGAAAGAAGACTGGTTATTTTCATGGAAACAAACCTAAATTTAATTTAGACCCAATTGGTTAATGACAATAAAAAAATGACATGACGTTTTTTTCATTGTCTCCATTCTAACAACTTTCCCACTTGTAGTTGCAGCCTGCAAAATAAGTCCTATTGTCACGCATACACCACACTGAAATCGATGTCTTTACTTCTGGCCTCACTGAGAGCAGCGACTGTTTTCTGTGTTAGTCTTCATTTGATTTATGGTTTCCCCCTTTCCAAGCCTCCCAATGTTAAAGCTAAAATTCGTCCCTCCAAAAGTGTATTATTAATAATGTCGACAGTGACCGAGCCTTTACTCTCGGAGCTAACCGAAGGATTGTGTACATAGTTGGGCATACTGACACTCTAAGCTGTCTATCCTCTTGTTTAATAACGCACCACATAATCGACCAGCTAACAGAATATGATTTGGTTTTTAAAGATTGCATTACGTATGGTTGACACACATTGAAGGGATTTTGACTGGGTAACAAACTAGGGAACATACTTAGCCCCAGTTTCCGACCATGTCAAGGCCTCCCGGAGTCAGGTTGATGAAAGGTCCTTCTGTTCACCGTTCCGATACCCATGGCCCATACAATCGACTGGTAGAAAGAAAAAAGTGTGCTTTGCCATTCTTCAAATTTGAAATTATCTAGTTGTCCGGCCGATGTTTTACACCTAAATAAGTTTGCTGAAGGGTCGCCACCCATGCAGCTGCCAGTTTGTGTACTACTAAGACATTGGCCTTTTGCTCTATACAAAAAATTTGTACCATTGGGATGATATGTATTTTTCCCTTGATACCATCCGGAGTAGGTGGGGCGGGTAAAGCCTAAAAAAGCATTGCAATTATGTATGTTTATTTTACCACATTATTTTTTTGGTGGTTCACCATAAAGCATAATACACATCTTATCTTTTTTCATGGGAATACGAGCCACGGGTCTCGCCGATACCATACTATTGATTTCTCTTAACATTTACTAATTTCCTTTCACCAAAATACACCTAATAGTGGAAATCCTATAGTTTGCTACGCCATCGTCTTCATCAGCGGTATAAACACCTTATATTTCTTGACTACTGTTGACTGGCTTGTTTTTTCTTGGGGTAACTGTTGTACTTGTGCACCAGTAACATTCTGGAGGAGATGTGTTTTCATTTGATCACTTTTTACTTGCATTTTTGTCGTGAGTATTAAATAGGTTAAAATCGATATTTTTTGCAGGTTTTGAACATCGTTTTTACAACATCACTCGTGCGTTGGTCTAAACAATTATTGACTTTCATTCTACGCTTGTTCAGACACGGCCGCATACCCTCATATATATGTGGGGTTTGTGTTATGATTTAGGACTTGATTTGTTGGCTTTTTGGGCATTTTATTCATTTATTTTATGATAGCTTTTTTTTTATAGTTCCACATTGGGGACATGACAAGCCCTCATCTGATTGGCTTGTTGTGGATAATACTACTCGAACTACTGCAGTATGCAGTCGGTCTTAGCTTGTGGTACAGACTATGTTCATGCATACGGAGACACTGTGCCTTTAAGATGATGTCAACAGACGTCATTCTTTACACGGTACTGCTTTGTGGTCCAGGCTCTGGGGTTCTGAGCGTAGACCTCTCAGCGCAGGCTGCCCATGGACTACGAATACGGCACCCCCTCGAAGAAGCAGCACGTTCGCGTGGGTAAGGGGTTAGTAATACGTGGGGCACTGGGAACCGTACCCTTCGACAGTGTTAAATGCCGCGGTCGTTGCTGAAACAGCCGCTTTTTTTTGTTATCAATTCTCTTTTAGTAAAGATTTTTTAAAACACACAGGATATTAGACAGGATACAATTCAATTATGTCCGCTTATTCCCAATTGCAAGAATACATAGCCAGTACCCCGTGATGATTCTGTTATAACAATTGAACTACATATTCATTATCAATTTTCTCCATCAGGTAGCGGGCACTTACAGATAAACTAGCGTTAGTGCAACAGAAAGTCATACTCCATAACTGCACGGTACCTTTTTGTGCTCATGACATTGCGAAGATTAGTACAAAGCGGTGTGCAACACAATACGTGAACAATATACCAGATCGTAATGGTAGGATTTAATCTACGGTACTTTAGTAATGGGGGGGGGGGGGGGAGAAGAGTTCTGGGGAAGGAGGTCAAAGGGTAAGAGTGGTGTTGTGTTATATTCCTGTCCGTTGCTTGGAGGAAAGAAGGACATGTTGCTAGTTTTTTGCTATCCGGAGGTGTGTGCTCACGCTACAAACACCGCCATTATTTTTTATTAGCATTAATTCTGTAATCTATCCATGGTTGCCATGTTGTGACAAATTGCTCGTGGGTGTGAGACGCCCAGCTCGAAAGTTCCCCATCCGACATATCTGAGCACTTTCTCCTCCCAAGCTGAGATGGGTGGTGCGATGGTTTGAGCCAGTAAGTGGGTATCAGCGCCTTTGCTGCCGCGATACGGTTGTAAAAATAGACTTCCCATCTATCTTAGCACGTCTGAAGCCCACCCATACATTAAGGGTATGATATTTTTGGGGGAAGCAGAGCAAGGGTACAATTCTGCTTTGGATCTCCACCAAAAGGTTTTAATTAGAGAGCAGGACCACCACACATGCGTTAAGAAGCCTAGTTCTAAGTCCGCATCTCCAGCATAACCCTGTGGGGGCAGGCCCCAGTGGAACAATGATTCTGGTGTTTTGTACCCACCTCGATATAATTGTAATGATTTTCTTGTAGCCTAACACAGCTACAAAACCGTAGGAGTGTCTCAATCACCCCAATTTTTTTGCTTTATATCTGAGGGTAAGGCCCAACAACTCCTTTTCCCAAGCTGAAATGTAAAGCGGGTAATCTGGTGCTGTCTATATACAAGATGTCATGGTAAAACACACCTTTGTGACCCGGGGGCACCTACCGACTATAGTATCTTAGGGTTTGCCTCTCTCCCAGCCCCGTGGTTTTTTAGGACTCTCCCACACACTGACTTGACTGCATCTTGATGAGTGCAAGCAACCCTTTCCCTTTGTTCCTATCTTTAATTTCCTCATCTTCAACGTGTCAGGCTTTTTTAGAAATCCTCCCCTATGTTGAGGGTCCTCAAAACCCCCCACCAGGTAGGCACATCAGACCACTTCTTAGATATTGTGTAAGTAAGTGAGCTAGCTGGCATTAAAGGGGTGGGAAAGGGGATATTTCAAATCTCTTGTTTACTTCATTGCCACCTGGAGTGTGGTGTCTCGTCATTTTGTCCAGGCAGTCTATATTGTCTCCAGGAGGTGAATCCACGGCCCCTCCTAGCGTAAGAGATCTCTCTTTCTGCCCCATTGACTTGGGAATTACTGAAGAGCTATCTTGTATTCTATATGCTAACCCTCTCGCCGCCTGTGCACCCAGTAGTAGAATCTTGCGTCCGTACCCCAGACCTCTCTCCCTTTTTCGCATCAGCAGAGTGTGTGCCAACTCAGGACGCTTCCCCACTCCATAGATATATTTTGAAAACATTTTTCTTAATTTTGGAAAAAAGCATCCTGGTACTGTTTATTGGGAGCATCAAAAGGGGATAGAGTAATCTTGGGTAACACATAAGCTTTAACACGTTCTTCCTACCCATCCACGAGATGTTTGCAGATTATAGTCTGTGTAGTTTTTGTTGTATGGTGTCTAGAGTGGATGGTTGTATTTAAAGATTACGTGGTGTCCTCTAGACGTTGGACTCCGAGTATTTGATAGAGTCATTCTGCCAAATAAAAGGGACTTGGTTTACATCCTTTTAACTTGATTTGCTGTAGGGAATATTTAAATTCTGACTTGCTATATTCACTTTAAAGTTAGCATCTGATTAAAGTACTCAAAGTGTTTACAGAGAATCGGTAAGGGCTTCAGATGGATTGGTAATCAGAAAAATTAATTCATCGGCGAAGCCGCCAGCAAACATGTGGAATTCCCCGTCTAACCCTTTAATGCGTTTGTCTTGACGTACATATGAATCATAGCTTCTAGCAGAGTATAAAGAGGGGGGGATAGGGACACCCCTGCCTCGTTCCTTTCGTTATGGAAGGTGGTTGACAGATCCTTTGACCTAATACGTGCCGAGGGCCCGTTTACAACGAGAAGATAGCCTCCACAAAGCCTCGGAGACCATACTTTAGGAGGACATCCTTCATAAAGAAGCCAATCAACCCTATCAAATGCCTTCTCGGCATCCGTGCCGAAAGATTGAGGGGTCTTCCCTGGAATTCGCTGAGTGTGATTGGCTCTGATTACTTTGGCTATACTTATCTTTGCCTTCCTCCCCTTGACAACTCCTGCCTGTATCATCCGCTAAGAACGTGGAAGCAGTGTGTCAGTCTGCTTCGCCAATAGTTTAAGCCCATACCTTAAATCCACGTTCAGTAGGGAGATTGGCGATAACTCCCAGGCTGTTCAGGTCTTTGCCCGCTTTGTGTAAATGTAATATGAGCTGAACAGCATAGACGGAATGAGTGTTCCCTGTGAGGAGCATGCATTGGCCATGTTTGTAAATGTGGGGAGTCAATAAGGAGCCTAGTTTCTTGTATAAAGTATTGTGAACCCATCTGTGCCCGGCCTCTTTCCCCCTGTATGGAACGCAATGAATCTCTCCCAATTCTTGTTCTGTTACCGGTTGTGTTAATGGACCCATGTCCGCCTCACCAAGTGCGGTGAGCTGAACCTTCCCCAGGAACTCTGGATATTTTTTCAGTCTCACTCCTCTATCCTGGCTAGGTTCTTGTTGTCTCAAATTATATGGCCTGTATAGTATTCTGGAAACCTGGGCTATGTCCTTCCGTTTGTGTACCTATCCCCTTTTGATGTTTTGATTGTAGAGACGATGTTGCGTGGCCTGTGCTTTTTCAAGAGACTGGTCATGGTTCTACTACACTTGTCCCCGTGCGCAAATTTTATGTTGGCTTTTAGTAAATCTTTGATTATAGTGATGTTAGGTGGTCCTTCAGTGGTCTCTGGCATTTCAGATCATTTCCCCTGCAGGGCCTAGATCGCTTATGCTGTCTTTCTAGGTCTGAAATTCTTTTTAGCAGCCCCTCTATTTTTTCGCGTTCCTCTTTTTTCTTTACCCTTTGCTCCCATTTCCATTAGGACCCTCTAGCGACACACTTTCTGACCTCTCCCACAGGGTTACTAACTGATCTTAATTCAGTCTCGGCATTATCTTAAAAGATTTGGACATCTTTAGTTATTAATTCTGCTACTAGATATTGCGTCTCCAGAAGCGTCTCGTTTAGTCGCCACAGTCCACTCCTTAGCCGGATATGTGGTAAGAGGAAGGACATCACGAGAGGCGCATGGTCAGATATCGTGCTAGGTCCTATCTCCACCACCAAGGCCTGTTCAATATGGTCTGATTTGTAAAAGAGGTAGTCTATCTCTGCTATGTAATTATGAGGGACAGAGTGGAAGGTGGTAAGATCTATCCCCCGGGTGTAAACTTCTCCAGGAGTCTAAAGTGAGAGATCCCCCAAGCCACCCTAATTCGCGTTATAAGCCCTAAAAGAGCAGCAGATGGTCCAGTGGAGGAGTCCTCTAATGGATTCACGCGTTACATTCAGGCACCCTCCCTATTATAAGAATTCCTTCTGCGAATAGTTTAAAACTTTTTCTAGTAGCGTACACAGCCCGCACATTGGCCCCATTTGGCCCGTACAGTGAACAAAATTGAACATCTTCCTCCTAATAGCCTTTTACTAGGATGCCCGTCCCTCAGCATCTTTGTATGTTCCTTTAATGTGAAGGTAGTGTTCCTATGGATCCTATGGAACTCCTTTAGAAGATGCAGAGAACTGCCGCTGTGGACCACTGATCATACATCTTAAGCGTAGTTTTGGTACCTAATTACTTTAAAGTGGGTTTCCCTGAAGTAAAACTAATTCAGTATTAAAGCGCCGTAAAAAGACCAAAGTTGAGATCTCTTACAGGGCGATTGAGACCTTTCATGTTCTCCCGGGTAATCTGGAGGTCGCCATCACATACGTATCATGGGTGTGGAGTCCGTTGCGAATTGCACCTCTTTTGCTCTACTCGGTGTGTTGCCTGGGGGGGAAGGTCAGACCAGGAAAAAGAGGGAGAGGGGAGGGTGGGGAGAAGCTACCACATTGTTACTATGAACATAATCTGGAAAAAAAACATTATAAACCATTGAAGGACACGTGAACAAATAAAACAAACCCATGATCTCTCCGTGGTGTTTTCGCGGTACAGGTGCACAGAGCTCCCACTTTTGGAGATGATCTATACAACCTGCGACATGCGCCTGAATGCGCTGGGGTGGCACTACTAGACTAGGTAGTCGCGTCGCCATTTTGGGCGAGACCTATTATGGTGCTTAGCTACTGCTAACCATAAAACTGGTTTTGGGCTGGATATTGTAGCCACGGTCATGTGTGTTTTAACTAAAACTTCGTGCCCTCGTGGCTTGTTGACCGAACATATACAGACTGAGGCAAATGGTGAATGAAATACTAAGCTATACGAGTGTGTAACTTATTAATGAGGGAATAACGTTTAACCAAAATACCGCCTGGCGGCTGAGCATCTTACTACACTAATGAGATAAGAATCAGTGAAAACTGTTTGGACACATTGGGAGTACGATGAAAGGTAAGTTGACCTGACCGAGTGAGTATTTCAAGTGTCCTCATTCCAAGTTGACTCTCGGTTCTGTCTATCTCTCTCACAGGGTATTCTGTACGAGCGCAAGATTGCCGGGATTAGTGCCATTTTCATTAGGTTTATGCTGTTACTCCACAGGCTTGGGGTAGGCGTCGTAGCGGGGATACTAGTCTGCGTGCGCGTGAGCAGGTAGGGATATGTAATAGTAGGGGTAATTTTCACTAGAAGCTCTCAGATTTCTCCAGGTCTCTCGGTGTTTGATCACTACTTGTCTGGTTTCCTTTAGAGAATTGCAAGCCAACGGAAAAAGCCACTTGTCGCTGTAGGTTGAGGTCGCGCAGTTTGGTCAAAAGTGGCCTGAAAGCCGTCTTTAGCCAGAGTGGATGCTGCTACAGTCCTGAAAGAGGGCCACTTTAGCGCCTTCATATTCTAAGTCCGCCATGTTTCCTCTCAGCTTGCTGAGGATGGCTCCGTGGCTCGACATAGCTCAGGAGCCCGCAAATTATGTCTCTGGGTGGATCTGATGGGGCTGGCTTGGGCCTGAGGGCTCTGTGCCTCTCTCGATTATCACTTTCCCAGAGCGGTCTGCCCTCAATTAGCTATGTGAATATCTGCTCATGATATGATGCTTGGCAGCGCTTCTGTAGCCCAGGATTCAGGGAGGCCTTTAAGCCTGACGTTTTTACGGCGACTCCTGTTTTCTTGGTCTTCCAGCATCAGGAAGGTATGATTTATCTGGTTGTCCTTGGCAGTCAATTTACTCCTTACAGCCTCAGCAAAGCCCACTAGTTCTTCCTGCCCTGACTCCAGAGCTTCCACCCTGTGCCCCACGTGGCGTACCTCTGCTTTGATCTCCGAGAGCTCCTTCATGACCGGGGCCAACGCTGCCGTGATCATTTTTTGTAGCACTGCTTGTGATATCTCAAAGCGTGAGGAGCCGGGCTCGTGGTCTGACGGCGTGTCCGAGTGCTCTGAGGCATCAGAGGGTGAGTTGCTCGGCGCCATCTTGTGCCGCATGCACGCGGGACTTTCTGGGCTCGTTTTATCTCTAGCAGCTTTATGTACGCTGATTTGAGAGCGATCAGCTTGTCCCCGGTTACTTCCGGGACCGCTACCTCCGTATTTCACCATTTGCCGTTGCTTCTGCCCAGTTTGCTGCGGGTCTCACATGTGTAGCGCACGGAGCTCCGGATCTATGCTGCCATCTTCCGCAGCGGTCAGCTCCGCCCCCTGACAGCCGCATTTAACGGGTTAAACACCCATTGGTGTTACACTGGGGTGCTGGCTGTAAGTTACAGTCGGCACCCAGTGTATCCCGATGCCGGCCTGGATCTCGAGCTGGGCCGGCATCAGCTCAGTGTCAGATAAATCGGACACAGAGTGCTAAGGGGTAAAAGGGGCTCTTCTGAGGTTGAAAAACATGGCTGCTTTCTTCCAAAAACAGTGCCACACCTAACCATGGTTTGTGCAGTTATTGCAGCTCAGCTGTATAGAAATGAATGGAGCTTAGTTGCAATACAACACACTACCCATGGTCAGTTGTGGCTCTCTTTTTCAAAGAAAACAGCCATATTTTTCAACCTCTGGATCATGACATTAACTTGACAATGGTCAGGGAACATGGCCGCTGTATCTAAGATGGCGGACAGTAGTCAAGATGGCGTCCGAAACAAGTGCGACCTCCTTAACACCACCGACCCTCAACTTGTGTACTCGGGCAGAGTGAGTGTGCCCTGCCATAGCCGCCATGATCAGAGCAGCTCTGAGCCTGGGCAGTTAACCCCTTATGCTGTGGTCCATTGTCTCCACAGCATCTAAGGGGTTACAACCTAAAGGGGTTAGGGAGAGACCGGTTCCCATGCAGTGAAATATTTTTTTTTCTATACATCACTAAAATGCTTTATAGAAAGTGATCAAATACTTATTTCCCACAAATAGCATCAAAAATGTAATCTTCCTGCAAATAAGTAGCCCTCACACAATTTTGCGGATGTAAAAAAAATCTTAGAAAGCAGACATGCACAAGTTAAAAAATACATTTTTGTATTGTGTAGATAAATTCAAATTATGAATGTATTGTTGGGAATAAAAGTTATCATGCTATTTAAGCTACAAGAGTTGCTCAAAATGTCAATTTAAGAATTGATTTTTTTCTTTTCCCTCCCAGAAGGAGTTAATAACAATGAATCAATGAGTTAAACTTACCCAAAAATGGTATGACTGTAAAATAGAAATGTGCATTTATACAGTATCATTGACAGAAAAACTAAGGCTCTTAGTGACAAAACACAAAAAGAACCACTTGGTCACACAGGACTTAAATAAGACAGTCGTGACATGGTTAAAGCCAAGATACATTTCAAGCAAAATAATAACTACACAATAAAATGCTTTTTTGCTTTAATGAAATCATATATTTTTTTAATTAACCTTGTGTTTTAAATAAAAAAGCACAGATTTTGCCAGAGCATTAAACAATATATCAATGAGTACAAAAAATCAAAGATTCCCACATATTCACCAAAATTTGGTTGCCTTGTGTGTTTATTTCATTACTGTACTCACTCATCTTTCTTGGGATCGATCTATATAATGGTTGGAGGTAACCAGCTATCTTAAAGTGGTTGTCTAATATTGACAATTTATGGCCTATCACCAATCATACATTGACATCTAATCCTGATGCCAGGCCCTCAATCATGATCACCTGTCTAGCCCAGTGAAAATTGAGGGCATGGCAACTAAAGCATCACTCAAGGTAGAGTAACTGTAACCACTGCTCCCATAGAAATAAACAGCAATTAGTGGCCCAGGATAGACAATGAATGATAATTCCTGGACAACCACTATTACTAGAGCTCTGTGAAGTTTTGGCACCTGGACTCCACACTGATCTGCTTTTTACAGCATAGTGTTCAGGGGCAGGGGGCTCCATATACGTGACCCTGCTGCATTATTTCAGCTTATAACCTATTTAACTATATGGTAGCAGAGCTGTAATCGCGCACCCAGGCCACTACAGAGTAGTCATCTTCCATCTGCTTCCGTCTCTCTACGCTTTCCTAAAAATTGCTGATTGGTTCGTGGTCAGAATGTTCTCCAATTGCTCCAATTCCTATCCTAAGGAGAAGGCCATTAGTTGACAACCCCTTTAAGTAGTTTCCTATTTTTCAGATACTTCTTATGCAGCTGTCCAAACCTCCCTTCTTCCCCTTCTCAGTCGCCCATCCTCTCCATGATCTGCGTAAACTAATATTTGCTCCCCTCATCCTCCTGTGTCCTTTCACACTCACATGCAGAACTTCCTTATCACATGGACACGAGACGGCATGTGATGCGCTGCTGTACTATGTATCCTTTAAGTACATTTTGTTTTGACATTTCGTTTTGTAGTTTGAAAGTAACAAAATCCTTAAATCTCTGTAGTGTTGTCCCTGATTCAGACTGCACCAAGATAACATTGTGATCAAAGCCTAATGTTATTAACTCTCTGGCCGTTATATGAACCGGATAAGTAGTAGTTTAGACAAAAGAATTTGGATTCCTTTGTCCATAAATTCCATTACATTTTGTCCACCAGGCAATTTTGTTTTCACTGATATATATATATTTATATATATATATAATTGCTGTAGTATTTAATAGTTTATATTATTTATTATCCAGTTTGTTATGAATATTGCTATAAGCTTTTTACCCTCGCCCAGCTGTGGGGGACAAACAGCTGACACCCCCTGCTTTATGTAAAGGGGGTTGCACATAGCACTTGGCGGCAGTGCGATATATACACCAAAGAGTTTGTCTGCTGTACAGCCCTGGAGTGTAAAATGAAACTAGAGAACAAAGTGAAAAGCAACACAGATGACATGGGAAGTTTTAAGAACCTTTTCTTATAGTTCTGATATTCCATACCTTTACCTGGAAGGCTTCTTTATTTGAACTAACCAGTATTGTACTTAATTTACTATAGAAAGTCGCCAGCAATTTCCATATGTTCATCATGATAGGGTAGTTAGCAGCACATATGTAGATGAACTAAGATATATAACCTCCCTTACACTTATTGATATTGCTGTTATTTGAGAACTTAATTTGTTTTACAACCTCAGATGACCCTGAAGAAGCATATCTTGACCTTCTTAGACTACGCACTATGAAAAGTAGATGCATATATCTGTCTTGTGATACGTTGCTTATCCTTTATGTCTTCTATACCACTGTACAGCTGCAGAAATATGACCAAATTAAGATAAGCCAATAAATGCTAAGTGTAGTACCGGGGGGGGGGGGGGAAGGGGGCAAAGATAGATAAATGATTTTGTAGCTCAATAATAAATGAGAGGATCTTGCTTGAAAGCACATTGGGCCATGTTTATCAAAAGTGGAGTAGTCCGTAATATTTGCAGTTTGCCTGTGCAGTGTGCAGAGGGCACCAGATTCATCAAAAATGACGCACATTCTTCATTAATCTGGCACCCCCTGTACTGTACAGGAAGTGTGCACCATTTTTTTTGTTCATGTTGCAGAATTGTGGTGCAGACAGAATTGTGGCACACGATAATAATAAATGTGGCACAAACTCAGACTAAGCACTAACAACCTCTATTGTGCAAATTTCTCAATATAGTATCAAAAACTCAAAAAGTGTACAACTTGCATTGAAGTCCTGGGACCAAGATTGTACTGGAGTAATAAATTAAAGGTATATTCCAATGTAGGCATTCACATTTAATTTAATTAATCTGCTATATATACACATTTCTTCAAATGGATATAAAAAAATTACCTGCATGATGATAATTTCGCATCAATGTATATAAGTTGTCATGTAAAAACTAGATAGTTGACCTTGGATATGACCACCCCCACACTCTGGCAGCAGTGGCCAGACATGTGCTATTGAGCCCTGCCTCATCACCTGGATTCAGCATTCATTAACACAGGAAAGACAATTTGTTTCTTTGTGCAATAAATACGGCAGTGGTTGTCATATCCAAAAACAAGAATCTTGTTTCTAAAGGACAACATGACTATATTTATGGGAAATTATCTTCACACAGGTACATATTTTTTAATAACATCCAATGGAAAAATTGCATGAATTTAAGTAAATGTCAATGCGAGAATACCCTTTTCAGTGTTTATCCCTCTATATGGGTAAAAGAGGTGATTTTGATTCTTGCAGAATAGAAATGGATAAAATAGACATTTTGGTCCAAAAAAATGTCTTATTTTATTTTACAGCACATTTGGACATTAGGGCTTAAAATCGTCGTCCAATAGGATAACATTTGTACTTAGCAGTCCCTCTGCATTGGCAAACACCGATTGTAGAGGGCAAATGGAGCCAGTTCCTATCCTAAATATTATCATTCAGCTCCATCCTTATTTTTTGATAACAAAAATACTTGTTAGTCATGAATTCATTATATCAGTTATTTACATACAATCTGGCAGACAATAGGCGGTTCCTTAAGGGTGACAGGAGGTCCCCCAAACCTACTTGGCCCCATGCACCTTTGTTATGTTCGCCCCTGCGTTAGGCACACTTTTGATAAAGAAGATGGCTATTATAATATGGCTTGGACACAGAGACAAGTTTTGGGGTGATGTTTTAGTTCAAAGGGGTTATTGCCAGCTGTACCCTTCTGTCCCGGTTAAGATGGCATCATTAGAAGAGGTGGAGGGCTTCACAGTAGGAGCCTTTCTTTATAAGAAAAGGCTTTGATTGATCCAATGTAAGCTGTTTCCAGGGAAGCAGATGCCTTGAACAGACCTCTCCAGTAGCAGAAGAATACAAACCATGTGAGGACTGCAGAGACCAAAGTCTTTTGTTAACCCCTTTTATGCCGGTAGAAACGAGAAAGTAATTGTATTCATAGTGCCTTGCCTCCCTCTCCCTTTAACATAGAAAGGTCTATAATTAAATGCCCAGCTCTAAATTCTGTGTCTTTGTATTTTCTTCAAAGCAGGTTCATAGGGCAGGCACTGAAATAAAGGTGGAATGTCTTTGAATGGAAAGATCAATCTGTTAATGCTCCAAATTATTCAGCCTTTATATAGTTATAATGCCCCAGCAAATTTCAAAGCATTCACAGCGAGTAACAGTGTGTATTCATATTGTATTGTACATGTATACATACAGTTCTACATAATGCAAATTCAGAGGATTACTAGGCACAGACCCTTTCAATTTGTTGCTTATCATGAAACCCCCAACACTTGTATGCCTCAAGCATGGCGAAACTTGCAGTGTTTACCGTTTTACCATGTACTGAAGTTTATTTTGGAGCATTTTAGCCTAAATTCCTTTCCTAAAACATTTTGGCATTGTATATGTTATCTGCCTCCTTTTAAATTACTACACCCGTGTGCTGCTTGTTCAACTTAACATATATTCCTGCATCTCATGGAGATAACATGACATGAATGGTATAAAAATGTATAACAGTATTATATTACAGGATGGATTTCTCCCCTTTAAAGGGAATGAATCAAAAGTTAACTTATTGTTTGAATCAAGTTCAAAAAGCACAATCTAGCAGGCTTCTACTTAAGACATCCCTGGAGTCCTCCTTCGAACCTCAGGGCTGCCGTGGCAATGATCAGCACCTCCCTGCACAGAGAACGCCGATTGTCTCCGTAATGCCCTATAGGCGCTGCGGTCACTAAAATGCTATTGCGTACTGCTGCCGGGATCCCGCAGTGATCTCCTGGGCTCAGCTTCTGTGCCCAAGAGTTCACCATGACGTAACTCTACGTCAAGGTGTGGGAACTACAAGTGTCCTATGACGTACAGTTAGATCAAGGTGCAGGAAGCGGTTAAAGTTATTAAAGAGTACAACATGGCTTACAAAGCCAAATACAGAAACACAGAAACCTATTATAGATAATAGATAATAGACAATGCAGAAACCTCTTCCCCCAACTAACCTCCCCCACCCTTTTCACAAAAATCAATGAGAGAGAGATGGTGCACACATGCATGAAATATTCATGTACTTAAAAATATAAGTAAAGTGCCTGTTGTGTGGTTTAAGTTTGTTGAATGAAGTTTTTATGTTAAAGGAAATCTAACATCAAGATCAAGCATGATAAACCAGGGACACTAACTCATAGATCCAAGGTACCGTTACTGTGGTAATCTTCTTATATTTGTTATCCATGGTCTCCTTCCTTCTAAAACCATCTCTTAAAATTGTCCTAATAAACCAGGGGGGTGTTACCAGAGCCCTTCCGTGCTGTAACTTCACAGACTGTTACAGTGTGCAAGCAGCACTTCCTCCCTCCCACAATGTGCTGAAATTTCCTCCGCTGTAATGAGATTACAATAGACCTAAGTAGGGGAGCATACCAAGGGAGCAGGAGGGCAATACAATGTAACAGCCTTTGATGCAAAAGCACAGGGGCTCTGGTATTGCCCCCCAGAACCAAAAAGTATTTCTAGGTGTGGAGTCATGGTATTTTGTAAGGCACTGTACTTGTCCCATTTCTTTTCACACTAAATGAAATGGAGGGGACAAAACCAAAGTTGCTTAAATTACAAAAAGAGCCCAAATCACAATTGGGGAGCAACTGAGTCTCTGGGGAGCCAACAGAGCAACATCAGCGACCGCTACAGGCAATTGCAATGCTCATGTGTCTCGCCTCACAGGTTTTGAGTGTGTTTATTGCCATCCTGTTGTATATAAGATGTCCCTGTATTTATCAATCTGTTGTTTTAGAGGTTTTTTTATATCCTTTGATGATCACTGTTTAGTGTGTATAAAATGCTGTGAACATTCTGTTTCATGCATAACATCATGTCTGACGAAGAGAACTAGTATTCTCAAAAGCTCACCATCAAATATACTCAGTTAGCCTCAAAAAGGTATCGCCTGAGTTCTTCACTCAGCAAGACATAGACATCTACTACTCTGTGGCTCATAGGTAAATATAACATGATGACCCTATAAGGGTCTTATACCTATCCTATTAAAGGTTGGTGTAAGTAGCCAACCCATTTACATTTTCATGAGAGTTTAACTTTTTAAGAACAGTACGTGCCTAAACAATCGCATTGATGGGGACACTGGGAAAGATGAATTCTGTACTCAGCAAATGTGGGCAAAAACCTGTCATGCAAATTAACCCACCCAAAATAAAGGCTTCATTAAAAACTATAATTAAAAAAGAATTACCCTTACCACTAAATGGTCCCTTTCCATGGCTGCAAATCAGTTTGTAAACGTATATGAAGCTCACCTGATGTGAGTCTAGCACACCAAAGTCCTGCATAGAGGGCCATAGGTGGGTATGAGTTTCATTAGTTGAGTGAGTTTCATTTAACTATATATTTCTCCTTTAAACCGCTATCTTCTGAATTATCTCTACACCATTTACAACCCTTTCCTTTTCACAAAGTTTGTCAACAACTGCACAAAGTATCACAGGTTGGTTCTGACAGTAACAATGAAAGCCAAGAGACCTATGACACCTCAGACCTCTCTTCATTATGTTGCCTGATATATCCTGTAGAGATAATCTACATCTTGTGTAGATTTAATTTGCATATAATTTTAGCTATGACAATTTTTAAATCCACTTTGTCAAAGCTTTCTTCAAGTCCATAATGCAAACAATTTGGTAACAAAGAGAAGCAGAGTTCAAATATAAAGAGATCAAGTGCACATTATACTAGGGACAGTAATCTGTATTTATTATCTGCAGTTCACCTTCTGCCTCTCTACGTCTCCATCCTTCTAGTCTGAACTGTAGTGCTGTCCACTAAAGAATAAACAGGAAATATTGTGCTGTAAGATTGTTTGTTGCTTGTTCCTGCTTTATTCTATAAGCCTTCATGGGATTTCCTGCCCAAAGTGAGCATAGGCTGGGACAATCTATTTCCCAATACAGGCAGTCCCCGGGTTACATACAAGATAGGGTCTGTAGGTTTGTTCTTAAGGTGGATTTGTATGTAAGTCGGAACTGTATATTTTATCATTGTAATCCCAGCCAAAACTTTTTTGGTCTCTGTGACAATTGGATTTTAAAAATGTTGGGTTGTCATTAGAATCAGGATTAACACTAAAGCTTCATTACAGACACCTGTGATAACTGTTACAGCTGTTTATTATAGCCTAGGACTAAAGTACAATAAATTACCAATATCCAGTGGTCCGTTTGTAACTAGGGGTCATATGTAAGTCGAGTGTTCTTAAGTAGGGGACCGCCTGTACATCAATTAGTTACTTTGTTCATTACTAAAAGATATTTCCTGAATTCTTAAGAATACAAATTCCTTAATACTATTAAGAATATATCCTTGAAAGATATAATGTTCAAGATCTATAGCAACTTGACTTTTGCATCAGAATTGGATAAAAAACGGTACCAAATGGTACCAGTGTACAATGATCTAAACCAGGGGTCCCCAAACTTTTTACATAGAGGGCCGTTCACGGTCCCTCTCAGACCGTTGAAGGGCCGGACTAAAGTTAAAAAATAAAAAAAAATAAGAAATTCCTCTGTACACTGCACATTTCCTATACTGCTCCTCCATCATTAATTATTCCCTATACTGCCCCTCCATCATTAAATATTACCTATACTGCCCCTCCATCATTAATTATTCCCTATACTGCTCCTCCATCATTAATTATTCCCTATACTGCCCCTCCATCATTAATTATTCCCTATACTGCCCTCCATCATTAATTATTCCCTATATCGTGCCCCTGCCATCATTAATTATTTCCTATACTGCCCCCCCACCATTAATTATTCCCTATACTGCTCCTCCACCATTAATTATTCCCTATACTGCCCCTCCATCATTAATTATTCCCTATACTGCCCCTCCATCATTCATTATTCCCTATACTGCTCCTCCATCACTAATTATTCCCTATATTTTTTACTTACTCGGCCCCTCCATTTATTACTTATCCCTATACTGCCCCTCCATCATTAATTATTTCTCATACTGCCCCCCCCACCATTAATTATTCCCTATACTGCTCCTCCACCATTATTTCCTATACTGCCCCTCCATCATTAATTATTCCCTATACTGCCCCTCCATTATTAATTATTCCCTATACTGCTCCCCCACCATTAATTATTCCCTATACTGCCCCTCCATTATTAATTATTCCCTATACTGCCCCTCCATCATTAATTATTCCCTATACTGCCCCTCCATCATTAATTATTCTCTATACTGCTCCCCCACCATGAATTATTCCCTATACTGCCCCCCCACCATTAATTATTCCCTATACTGCCCCTCCATTATTAATTATTCCCTAAACTGCCCCCCCACCATTAATTATTCCCTATACTGCTCCTCCATTATTAATTATTCCCTATACTGCCCTATACTATATTTAAGGCCCCCATAATTAATTATTTTTTTTATATCCGGGCCCCCCGGCCGCCAAAATATATTTGCTGCTGGTTAAAAAAAAATTCCTATACTCACCTCTGGCAGCGGCTCCCGAGTCTTCTATCTTCGGGCTGCTGTCGGCCGGGAAGGGGTGCGCGGGCGCGTGATGACGTCATCACGCGGCCGCACACTCAGGTTCACGGAGCGATGTGCGCCGGGGTCGTCTTCCGGCCACATCGCTCCACCTGTAATAATAGTGCTCGAGCGGCCGTATCGGCCGCGTCGAGCACTATTCAGTGGCGGGCAGGAGCTTCCTGTCCGGACGGACGGAGGCTCCTGCCTGACTGCCGCGACTTGCCGGGGGCCTCAGCAGGAGCCGCTGGCGCTCTAAGGGGCCAGATAAAAACGGTCCGCGGGCCGCGTGTGGCCCGCGGGCCGTAGTTTGGGGACCACTGATCTAAACAATGGCACAGTAATGGCACAATTGTTCAATAACAATATATACAGCTTTATAAAAGCCCTGAAAACCCCTTTAGTTTTAACAACATATCTTGCTATACATTTCTGTGCGTATTTCATGGGATTAAGTAGGCATCTGTTATGGGCTGAATAAGAAAGATATAGGGGCACATTTACTTTATATATGGACCCTGCGCCAGTTTTCTGTCGGACTTTGCATGTTCTTTTAGGTGCAAACTGCTTGCACAGGTATTTAAGAAGTGTCTGCACCACAATTAAGTTGTAAGCGACCCTGCTGTGGTGCAGCTGCACTAGGTACCATGCAACACAAATTAGGGGGCGTTCTGGTGCTCAGCCGGACCGTGCGCCAGATTTAACATGCAAAGTCTAACAGAAGTGTGATGTCACACACATGTTAAATGTACACCTGAAAAAAGGTTGGTGAACTCTTGCAGCAGTGGAGAGAGCAACAGATTCATGAAGAATGGATGACTGAAATCACCCTGGCGCACCCTGTGCTATAAGCAGGCAAGCTGCATTTAGTGAATGTGCCCCATGGTGTTTAACTTCAGAGGCTACAGGGGTGTGGAGTAGCTGGGCCAAGTGCATGGAACTATAGCTACAACACGTCCCAGTAGCCTCTGAAGTTTTACCTCCTAGGCCTGGTGTAGCCTTTGTCCCTGGTGCTTGGTTGGGCTACTGTAGCCTTTTTTTTTTTTGAATCAGTAATATTTATTGAAAAAAGTCCCCCCCCTTTTTCTCCCCAACAAGTACAAACATACCATGAGTTAGATAAGCATAGACACTGACACAAGCAGTACTTCTTTACATTATCACATTTGTGCATTGCATCAATTTTTACAGTACAGTATTAATACATCAGAGTCTCCAAATGTACAGTACCCCTGTAGCCTTAAAGGTTCATTAGCATAAAACAGATACATTTTTAGTTACCGTAGTTTGTTAGGAGAAAAGATTAGCTAAAGGCAGTGTAGTGGTCAGTAAGGAATCTACTATCAGGAACACCTCAGTGTATTCCTGATGGTAGGTTTCCGTTAAGGACAATGGTACCAAATACTAATGAAATGTATGTTTAGTTTTGAGTTTGCAGAAAGTAACAACATACGTTAAAAATTCTCTCTCTCTCATTATTCTGGTATTTGGGTAATCCTAATTTACCTAAACAGGAAAGGTTTATTCTGATTTCAAATCAGATGTAAGATGAAGAAGATGCATATGTGTCTTTTTATACAGTGTATGTAAACTTCTGGTCTCAGGTGTATGTACTACTAAATTAATATATATATATAATTAGAGGCCATATTTATGTAATAATTTATTTGGGGCAATTTATATGATTATTTATTGTATATTACGTTATACCTTCATAGTGCAGCCATAATAAATTATAAAATATGTTTCCTCCTTGAAGGGGTTTTCCCATGAAAGAGAATTCTTAAATTTCAATCCTAGTGATGTTAACACAATAAAGATAATTTTTAACCCTTTACTATTTTACTTAGTTTTATTGCTGTTTTAGCTCCTATCCCTCCCTAGGCTGATCAGTGCAAAATTCCAAACTCTTGAAGCGACACTTTTGATCCATCTAGATCTGTGAGCATCAGGGTCCAGGCTTATATACACTTTCATCTGGCTTCTGAACATTCTACTAGTATCTGACACATAGAATAAAAGATGAGACAGATCAGAGATGATGAGATCCATGAGATGCCTATTGTACACAATGTCAGCTCTCCTACATCTCTGCTATTCCACAACACACTACATCTGCTGTGCCTTCCTCCCCCTCCCCAGATAAAGAACTTATCTGTCTATAGCTTTACACTCCTCATGCTGCTGCTGAACAGAACTCAGTGTCTGTGTCGGTGTGAGCTCCGTACGGGACTGTAGGGGGCGGGGCTAGAGTGCAGGGGGAAGAGAGAGAGAAACTCAGCTCCATAGTCATCGGACAGAAATCCAACCCTATGTCAGAAGTTACAGGGTCATGTCTAGGGGCAACTGAAATTGTGTACACCAGGACTGATAGAGACAGGTTGGACTTATATCTAAGAAATGCTGCATCTTAGGCTACATGCACACTGCCGTGAGCCCGCCGCACCGTAGCACGGTGGGCACACGGCAGCGCGGAGAGAGGAGGAGGAGGTGAGCGCCGCTCACCCCCGCCCCTCTCCATAGCGATATATGTCCTATCTTTTCCCGGGCTATGGAGCGGTACGGTGCCGCACGTGTGCTGCACCGCACCGTTCCCGTAGGGCGCCGTGAGCCCATAGAAGTGTATGGGGGAAGTATATCGGCTGCATATACGTCGGCCGTATATACGTCCCCCATACTGTAGTGTGAATGTAGCCTTAGTTAACAACAGTGAATTAGAGAATGTGTTATTTTGTTATCCTGAGTACATTTAAGTAACTTGTCTTTCTGGTAATAATTTTGTTATCCTGAGTACATTTAAGTAACTTGTCTTTCTGGTAATACCCCTTTAATTAATCATGTATATTCTAAATTGTTATAAGGGGCCTTATGAGATCAACATTTACTATAAAACAGTTGCTGTTAGTGTTTACCTGTATAGTTTACAAGTTACTGTTTCGTTCTTTAATAGATTACCTTAGCTTTTCTTCTTCTCCCATAGGATAAAAAGCTCCAGTCAACTCGTGAAGCGTGTCGAGCTCCAGCCGATAATTCTTCCTTTTGTAACGTTGCCTTTTTTTTAAACCTCTCTCGTCTACATTCTGTCTGGAATGCCAATCCTCAGCATAGAGACCAATGCTCCCTTCCTTGTTGCTAATGTCTGTGAGTTGCAACTGCCCAAATGTGTTGGAATAATCTACTGCGAAAATTGTCTATGTTGAAAGCTGACTGGACTTTCCAGTTGAAATGCTCCTAAAATGAGAATAAAATACAGTGATGCACACATCCGTATCAGGCATAAAACAAAGCACCAAGTTTTGGTGATGGCATAACTCAACCCTCTCTTTGACCTTATAGAAATAGTAAATTAAAATGAGTGGGAAATGGGGCCACATCGTAAGGCGTTGTCCTAAGACAAGGGGGTTGCGCCAGTAATACTGCTAACCCGACAGAGTTGTGTCCATTCTGCGTAAGTAGATACTAATACGAGGTGCAGACAGCTCGAGAGTCGTATACTAGGACGTTATCATCCAGCTTAGACACTTTTAATCTGGTGCAGATAAGACTGTCTAGTCTAAACTCTGCACGGTCTACCTTTGGACACTTTTATAATACTGCTTTTTCCTTACTGTACGTTTCTTATGTAATATCACTATGTACAACTCATAACTAGTCAAGTATAGTCACAAGCCTGTACCCACAACCGTGTACAGTAAAGACCTGGATTGCAGGATTGCTGCCTCTGCATGGTGCACTTATATACTTGCCAGTACTCACGTTATTTTGAATATATTCTAAACCCTCGCAACACACATACAGTATTCCGTGTATACATGATCACCCACCTCTGAGAAACATGATTACATACTAGCCGGTTAACTATGAAAAAATGTTAACACTTGGACTTCTACTACCCTCATGGGAATCAAAACACAGGCTACAAGTGACCAGCAGACACATATCAGGTTGTGGCAGAGCACACTGCTGGATGACAGCTTCTCACTATTCAACTCATATGGCGTTTTGTAACGTTCCTTTGTAAACAGATTTGCCAGATCCATTTCCTCTACTACATGTGTAACGATGCTTAGAAATATACTCACCCACATCCAGCCGACTAATAATAACATATAAAAATAGCAGCTTGATGGTACTATTGACATTACACTGGTGTTTCTCATATTCTTATTTTTAATAAGAACATTTGGGGGGAATTACCCATGCAAATTTTATCATATGATAAGAGGCACGCCCCCCCCCCTGTCAAGTGGATAAAGCACGAGGCATAACCTCTTGATGTATCGTTGGAAGGCCGTGCCTTGGTGGCAAAACTAGTTTTACATAAAAAACCCACATCGATTTTCGTGGCCCTGTTGAAAGTGTGCAGGCATTGGCAGAACTGGCCTTGCCTGCTCGCCGCTGGTGGGTAAGTAGCGTCATGTCGCAGAATAATATAATTTCAGGGCTTCTATTTCAGAAAACTGGGCGTAGAAGCACTTATAAATGTCCCCCTTTTTTTTTACTGACTTGTGTCTTATAGCCATTACAAACTGGGATTTTCCGGTACGATTATTTTCTTAGTTTTTTCGTACTAAGACAACTATTAATTTTAGTAGTGCTTTATTGCTCAAAAATAATTTTCAGGAGAAAAAAATTTGTGTAGGGAGGGCATGTCCCAATCTTTGTCCGTATTTTGGCAGCTCAGTCACTACATGCGATCCTTGAAGGGGCCTGTAAAAACGGGTTGCACCATGTTTAACCTGAGGGTGTGGATTTTTGTGCCAGGCACCATGTCTTGGCATCCGCAAACAGAGCATCACATGCAACAGACAGGCATAGTTTGCACCTATGGATCAGAAATACTGACATACTGGTGACCGTCGTATGCAAAGTATGGCCAGAGACGAGCAAAGCCCTTATAGCAACTACTGGGTACCATGTTATCAACATAAACTTTATCTGTGTATGCACGAAAGTCATTACGTCCTGGGAAAATCATCTCTAGTCACTTTTATGATGAGAACATTTCAATATACTAGTTCCTATGCACAATTTAATAACCACTCGGTACTCCCAAAAAGGCTGCTCTTTTGCTGCACATAGCTTTCTCATCAACCTCTGCTGTCTACTATCCTGCTTGCACCAATGTTGGTGGGTCTGTCCTAGCTTTCAGACACACAAATCGACAACTAAGGGCCATTTTTCATCTCCTTAATCACACCCTTTGTTAACAGATAAGGAGTTGAAGTCTATAATGTTTCATTCTGTCCCCACAAGGACCCAGATCACTCAGACTTGGGAGGCACTTGAGTCCGCTCACAAAGCACCGTCCTTCCAAACTTGTGACATATCTGCATTTGTCACTGACAATATACAGTAAATGGGAAAACTTTAGAGAAGTCTTATTTTCCCTTTTAAAACCTCTATTTACAGAAGTGTCAAAGAACATGTATGAGATATGGCCCTGGAGTTTTAAAGCGTGGAAAACAAGCCCGCTGATTGGTGGCTAGCAACCGATCGCGGTGTGTCCTAGTAAGGCCTTTACTGCATATTAGCAAAGACTAACCAGCCCCTCTCCATGCACCGGACTCCGTCGCGCTGTACTAATCTGGCGCAAGGTTTTTTGGGTGGGTTGAGCCGAGCATCGTGGTATAGGGGGGGATTACGCTCATGGGGTCAACAAATTTTGGGTCCCATGTCAAGTTGTGGTCATTTTAACAGAATGTCAGAGACAGAAGCCATATCTTCCCTGCTTAACCATGCGTTCTGAAAATCTGGCTTATGCACCAAATCAATCTATGCAGCCAATGTAAATTCTTCCAATATCATCCAAGTCTAGAGTAACTCACTATTTAGGGTCAGTCTCAGTTCTTGTAATCACCACAACCCCACATCCCCTCCTTGTGATATCATTACCTGTGGTAAGTCTGCCAGTCTAATTATGATCACTGTGCAACTGTCGGTCCACAGCAGGCTGTCCAAAACTTATTTTCACCAGGGCCACATGACCTTCTTGGTTGCATTAAATTTATTTTTTTAATATTACTTGCTTTTTTTTAATTGAACTATTTCTGTTGTTAATATTATACCAGTACTTACATTACACTCGCAGCCATTTGATGGCAACCACTAAGCTGAACAAATAAATAGAAAATGTTTAATAACTAGAGACTAGTAGTTTCGCTGCTACAGTAATGAATAGCACCAGTGCCCCCCACCCAGGCGCCAATTGTTACAGTGTCCCCCAGGTAGCCATAGTCTTACATGGTAGTAGCCAGTGTCAGACCAGGGTCAGCAACCCCCTGTGACCCCCGCGGGAGATGGTCTACCGCACCTGGCGACCGGAATTACGTGGCACCGTTTTTCCACCAGAGCCCGCCACAAAGCCAGTATGGTCTTGCTGGCGGCATGGTGCCACCATGTCGTTCACAGTGTGTGACTATCCCACGTGGCAGCCAAGTAGAAGTACCACCATCGGGCAACTTGTTTGTCAGACGGGCAGGAGTTCAATTCAGGCAGCAGAGGAACGACAGAAGGTCAAAACTGGAGAACAAACACGTCAGGGTCAGATCGGGGTCACAACAGGATCAAACGCAGAGAAGTATGGAACACACATAGGAACTTTCGCTAGATGTTGGTACTCTGGTGGGGGTGTGATGTGAGGAGGCTTTTAATAGAAAAACCTGGAAGTGGGCAGCATACAACAGCAGTGTGCCCGTTTAAATCTCTCTTGTGCCGGAGTGCCCGCCGGTGCCTAGGAGCGGGGTCATGCGGCGCCTAGCCGGATGGATCCAGACGCGTGTAAGGTGATCGGGGCCAGTGGACTGCAGCACCACGGAGAGGGGTACGCTGTGTGTTCCTGCGATCCTGAGGCATGGGATGCATGGTTGGAAAAGCCTGTTGCCGTCAAACCCACGGCGGGAAACGGCCCCCTCAGCCCTCTTAGCAACCACTTGGCAATGGAGTTGTCATATGGGGAATCGTTTGAAATTCGCATTGCTTTGCACCAAGAATGGCAACTATTTTAAATATGAAACTGCTGTGTCCATTTTACACTTTTGCTTTAACTGTCCATCTGCCTGAATGGCCCCCTTTACCCCAAGTTGACGCCCACTTGTACGTGGTGGTGGGTGTGAAGGGTAATACCATTGCTTCGCCACAAATTGGATATTATATGGGTTGAACCAGTCCTTTAAATAACGCTTAATTGTTAAATTTTTAACCTAACCTTATGGAAAACATGTTTTGTATAGAAGTTTCTTTATTTAACAAAAGGAAGCACGCATTTCTGGAGCTTTAGGTCCATGACTATACTTTTATGAAGCTACTCTTCCCTTTACTGAAAAGAAATAAATACTTAATAGAACCCAAAGAAAAATCTGCCCTGATACATGAACCCCTTGTAAAGTCATGGGGACCATTTAAGTTAAAAGAAACATGAACCATTTTGCATTTTACTCAGCATATAATGTAAATGATTCTGTTTTTT
Organism: Engystomops pustulosus; assembly: GCA_019512145.1. NCBI lineage: Eukaryota > Metazoa > Chordata > Amphibia > Anura > Leptodactylidae > Engystomops > Engystomops pustulosus. The sequence continues at coordinate 55,948,980 of CM033648.1, read as the reverse complement.
ACATCATTGTTATAAAGTCAATCCTACCAGATTATTGATATTGAACTTTCAATATCTCATCCCTTTCTGCTCTCCCAACACAAAACTCTTACTCTGGCCTCATTGTACCAACAGCTTCTCTTGAGTGTTTTGACCCACCTGGGCTTCCCGGCTCAGCAGTGACCAGGTTAGCATCTTTCATGGCGACCCCAAATGAGACGGGACATCCCAAAGCCCTTTTCTCCTCACATGCCTCAGGGCTGCTGGCTCTCAATTATGAAATTGTCTCCTCCTCTTCTTAAATTCCTGAGAGATAGATTGGGGAATTAACCGAAAATTATCCGTTTATCTTTTTGTAGCCACAGAACTGGTTCTTATATTAAAGAGATTGTGTGTAAGGATTTGCAGGCCGCCATTCTTGCACTGTTTTGTGTTGGTCTGCCCTGCACTGGTTGCCACATAGACTGCCTTGTCCCAATCGTTTTCTGAAACTCTCACTGCTGCTCATTGTTAAAGATATTGTTTCTTGGTGGTACCCTTGGTAGCAAGCAGAGGAAATCGGAGCCCTCAGTGAGTGTGAAATACTCAGCAGTGAATGTGCAATCACTTGGAAATACTGAATCATCATTTATTTCCATGCATGGTTCTTTATACAGAAGAATGAAACTATTTTAAGTGTTGGATTCTATTTTAACTACATACGTATCTTATTAGTGGTTATATATCCAATAAACATCTCTATATAGGATTTATACAGAATAACGTTGGCAGGAGTCCACTTTTTGCAGAACACAAGTACTACAGTTAAATGGCAGTTTGACAGCAACTTTACCCGGCACCAAAAACAGGTTATAATCCAATGAAATTTCATTGTCGTTTAAAAAAAAGAGTATTTATCTCTAAAAAACAATCACTGACAGTTTTTCGATTTTCAGATATAAAAACAGAAGCGTTTTTCTTTTAAATGCCTTCAAGCTGCCCTAAGTTTTGCCATTGAACACTCATTTTTTCAAGACAGCTATGTTTTCATAGATCACCATTTTGGTAAATTGTAGAAAACCTGGGAGTAGAGTGGATCATCACTCAATGCAATGTCCCTCCGAAGGAATAGGAGAGAGAACGACACTAGAGAGCATGAGCCTCTCCCAGTGTATTATCATCGGCAAGCACGTTGAATAAAGTTGTCCCAATGACTCTCACCTAGTTTCGTGATCAATAATAATGTCATTCCTTATGGTCCTGTTGTGTCCTGGCAGCTCGATAGTGGATTGAGCCCTCCTCCGTGTTCCAGGGTCCCCGTGGATGGTATTCCAATGTAGATAGCAACCTGATATTTCCACAATCACGCAGACTCGAGCGCTCAAGGATCTTCTGGACACCCGATATTTTGATATCAGTAAATATTTATTATATAAAATAATAAAATGCACTGTTGCGACGCGTTTTGGTCCGGTACCCGGACCTTCTTCAGGCAGTGTATAAAAAATTACATGATCCAGTGTTACATATATAGCAAGTTGCCGGAAATAGGGACTCTCGGTAGCTGCATGTGCTTCCGGTTCAGGGTTTAACCGGGGCCGGTAAAAAACATAAACATCTGTTTTACAAATAAAAACTAATGTTATCTTATATATATAATAAACATTAAAAACATTGCATCTCTATAATAAAATAGATTCCATTAAATTTAATTGATTCCATTAAAAAAGTTTTTTTGTTGTTCCATTCATATCGGGTGATGGGTTGATTGTCTGGAACTATGTACTATAGAATAAAAAGATATTGCCTTAAGGGGCCTTATATTAATAGAGAGATAACCCCAAATGAAGATGTTATTCAAATGAATTCTGTCTCCGGGAGTCTAAGTATCAGTTTGGTATGTAGTCATGGCGATATATAGCGCTGTTAGTGAGTTCGCGTCGGCTACGGAAGCCGAGAGGGATCAAAAAGCCGATCGCGGTATCCAGGCTGATGCTGTAATACTGAGCTAATGATCGGATGTCAGGGGTTCCATGTACCGCCAGCGGATGGACAATGATGGGTATTCAAAAAATTCGTTCTACGGGAATCTAGGTATCAGTTGGTAGTAGTCATGGCGATATAAAGCGCGTGATGAGTTCGCGTCGGCTACGGAAGCCGGAGGGATCAAAAGCCGATCGCGAATCCCGGCGGATGCTGTAATACTGAGCAATGATCGGATTCAGGGGTCAGTACCGGCAGCGGAGGACAATGATGCTATGAGGTAGGTATATTTCCTATGAGGAGGTGTGCTCATAACATAGGGAAAATACCTACCTCATTAGATTTTGTTATCCTGAGTACATTTAAGTAACTTGTCTTTCTGGTAATAATTGTTATAAGGGGCCTTATGAGATCAACATTTACTATAAAACAGTTTTTTACATGTAAAGTGGGCGCAATTCCATATAGGTAATTCCTCCACTTGTGGATAAACAGTGACCATACCGACTTTTCTAGGCAGGCTAGTGATGTAAAACAGTGCCTATTTGATAGAGGCTATCCAGAACGCCTTTTAGAAAAGGCCTTGACTTGGGCTGCTCCAGTTTCCCAAAGGGATTTGTTGAGTGGCCAGTGTAAAAAGAAACACTTTTGAATGGTTTTAAATGCCAGCAGAAAGGTTTAATTTTCTTATTTAAATATGGCCCATATGAAGCAACAATTTGTTCTTCCATCCTTAAAGAATTACCCTCAAAATTTTTTTCTGCCAATGAACAACAAATACGGTTCAGGAGAATTTTGGGCTGCTCCAGTTTCCCAAAGGGATTTGTTGAGTGGGCAGTGTAAAAAGAAACACTTTTGAATGGTTTTAAATGCCAGAAGAAAGGTTTCATTTTCTTATTTAAATATGGCCCATATGAAGCAACAATTTGATCTTCCATCCTTAAAGAATTACCCTCAAAATTTTTTCTGCCAATGAACAACAAATACGGTTCAGGAGAATTTATACCCTTAGGGACCAATTGGTCAACAATCGGAATCCAATACCCCAAATATTTGGTTAGATTGTTGTGTTCCTAAATGTAGGCATTGTGATTATTGCAAATAAAATCTCCAACAGACATCTGTAGGGTATATTTCACCAATTCTCGATGGTCATAGATATTTTATGGATCCTTATATTAATAGAGAGATAACTCCAAATGAAGATGTTATTCAAATAAATTCTGTCTCCGGGAATCTAGGATTTGAATAACATCTTCATTTGGAGTTATCTCTCTATTAATATAAGGCCCCTTAAGGTAATATCTTATTATTCTATAATACATAGTTCCGGACAATCAACCCATCACCCGATATGAATGGAACAACAAAAAAACTTTTTTAATGGAATCAATTTATTTATTTTATTATGGAGATGCAATGTTTTTAATGTTTATTATATATATATAAAATAACATTAGTTTTTATTTGTAAAACAGATGTTTATGTTTCTTACCGGCCCCGGTTAAACCCTGAACCGGAAGCACATGCAGCTACCGAGAGTCCCTATTTCCGGCAACTTGCTATATATGTAACACTTGATCATGTAATTTTTTATACACTGCCTGAAGAAGGTCCGGGTACCGGACCGAAACGCGTCGAATATGGTTGTAAGAGCATGTTCATGTAATAATATTATATCGCTGAGAGTGGTGCTCCACAGATTTGAAAGCTCTTCTCGAGGAATTCATTAATTAATGTATTCAGGAGAATTAGCTGGAGAAGCGCTGGGTAGATTTAACTGTTTTGCTGTTGGTTCCTTCTGTCTCTGCACGGTCATCCTGGCCATGGATCCTAGTGTTTACACAGTTAACAAAAGACAAAAAATATAAATCTTTGAATATGGTTTTTTAAATTTTAGTCAACTTAATCAACTTTGTCAGCCTCAGCTTGTCAGGGTTTTACATGTCAAAACTAGTTTCATTTGTACCGTTTTCCTCTCAACATTACAGTCATATAGAAAAAGGAAACAAAGCTGAGAGGAAATTATCCTATATTCATGGTCTATATAAAACAAGATAAAATTGAATTCATGTGTTTTTATAGGAGAACTATAGTTTAGGTAAAGGGTCTTGCCACAGTGCCCTGTGCAAAGTGGTCTGGGCATTAGGCATCTTATTAGACAACTTACCCATGCATTTCCTCAATTTTATATAGCCAAATCTAGAAAACCATACTGTACATGTCTTTGTGCAGTCCAGGGACCAATATTCATAAATAAATATGCAATATATCACAAGAGGAAATCTGGCGTGCACTATCTTCCATCGGAGCAATGTCCACACTTGACATACATTGAACCACAGACAAATTCTGGAACCGGAGATGGAGCGGTGGAGGACCGTAGGATGGTGCGCAGTTAATGAACAAAGTAGACCATAAGCAGAGTATAGAAAAGAGTAACGGCATTCACCTTCTTGATAGAGAAGTATATTGTCCTTTATTCAAGCGTAAAAACACATGCAGGGAGGAGCAAGCCTTGGCTACGGGGCCGTTTTGCGCTCAGTAGCGCTTTCTCAAGCATGTTTGACTTTCTATGGGTTATTAACCCTTTGCTGTGTTGCTCGTCTTTAAGATACTGAACAAGAATATTGAATGTTCACGTCACTTGTGATGGGGAAATTTACTTTAATTCAGTCTGCTTTGAAAGCATCGGTAAAGTGCAGACAGGTATTTCTCCTAATGAATTTGTCATATTTCTGCCAGAAAAAAAAATAAAAAAATATAATAATACTCTTTTCAGAGAGTTGGTAACTCACGAGGGGTTTTACCTACTCAGATTTAATGAAGCCATAATATAGCCATAATATTGTCATACGTAGGGCAGTATTACAAAGGTTCTAATATTGTACACAGGAGTAGCAGTATTATCTTTTTATCCCTATTGAACAATATTAGAGCAGTTTCGCTGTATTTTTGTATATAAGAATCTGTTATAGACTTCTATATGAATTATAGTAGTTATATTCTTGTACATAGAGAACATTATTACAGTAGTTATTTTATTTTTCAAAGTGGGCAGAATTATAGTTGCTATATTCTTGAAGATAAAGGCCTTTTACTGGTTATATATTTTTATATTGAAAAAATATATTAAAACAGGGTCATTGGGACTTTTTCCTTCCGTTAAGGCAGGGGTCTCAAGCTTGAGGCCACGGGCCTCTGTGACTCAATGTTCCCCCTTCATCTCCAATAGAGTGTCTGTGTAATCTGACAAGTCAGTAAGCTTCTGTCTTATTCCATGCAAGATGAAATTCAATTTGGAAGGAAACTTTGTTTTCTTTGAAAGTTTTGATTCATTAATGCATTCATTTTAGGGCGACCTGGCTCGGTAAAAGGTGTAGGCTATTGTTTAGGAGAGAAATACCTAACTACGAATGTATCCTTCCTAGCGGAATCTACTATTTAATTGATTTTAATGCAAACCGCCTTTGTAGATAGCAACCTGATATTTCCACAATCACGCAGACTCAAGCGCTCAAGGATCTTCTGGACACCCGATATTTTAATATCAGCAAATATTTATTGTAATAAATAATAAAATGCACTGTTGCGACGCGTTTCGGTCCGGTACCCGGACCTTCTTCAGGCAGTGTGTAAAAAATTACATGATCTACTGTTACATATATAGCAAGTTACCGGAAATGGGGACTCTCGGTAGCCACATATGCTTCCGGTTCAGGGTTTAACCGGGGCCGATAAAGAACATAAACATCTATTTTACAATAAAAACTCATACTATCTTATATATATAATAAACATTAAAATCATTACATCTCCATATATTGATAAAATAAATTAATTACATTAAAAAAGTTTTTTTGTTCAATGTATATCGGGTGATGGGCTGATTGTTCGGAACTGTGTACTAAAGAATAATAAGATATTACCTTAAAGAGCCTTGTATTAATGAAGAGATAACCCCAAATGAAGGTATTATTCGAGTAAATTCAAGCTCCGGGAGTCTAGGTTACATTTTGGTCTGTAGCCATAGCGATATATAACGCTGTTGGTGAGTTCGCGTCGGCTACGGAAGCCGAGAGGGATCAAAAAGCCAATCGCGGCATAAAGGCTGATGCTGTAGTGCTGGGCTAATGATCAGATGACAGGGGTTCCATGTACCCCCAGCGGATGGGCAATGATGCTATGAGGTAGGTATATTTCCCTATAATGATGGTGTACTAGTTTATTAAGTTATTAGACCGATTCGATCACCTAAATGAGGTGATGTTTATGTTCCTTACCGGCCCCAGTTAAACCCTGAACCGGAAGCCTATGTGGCTACCGAGAGTCCCCATTTCCGGTAACTTGCTATATATGTAACAGTAGATCATGTAATTTTTTATACACTGCCTGAAGAAGGTCCGGGTACCGGACCGAAACGCGTCGCAACAGTGCATTTTATTATTTTATTACAATAAATATTTGCTGATATTAAAATATCGGGTGTCCAGAAGATCCTTGAGCGCTCGAGTCTGCGTGATTGTGGAAATATCAGGTTGCTATCTACATTGGAAATACCATCCCCGGTGACCCTGGAACACGGAGGACGGGCTTCAATCCAAAATCGAGCTGCCAGGACACAGGACCACAAGGATGACATGCTGTTATTGATTATGGAATAGGTGAGAGTCCATTCGGACAAACCTTTTATTCACACGTGCTTGCCGTTGATAATACACTAGGAGAGCGCTCCTGTCTTCTTCTCCCTTGTTCTTTCTCCTATTTTCTTGGAGGGAGATTGCATTGTGTGCATCATCCACTCTGCTCCCAGGTTTCTCACAAACCGCCTTTAAAACATTTGCATTGCTAGTACAAAGGCATAACCCATGACACCCCATTACTAATGTGGTACAGTAAGGAAGTAACATTACTATTGGAGGTAAGTAATGGGGCACTCCATGAAAGCGTTATTATTATAATAATACTAATATTATTAATACTAATAATAGTAATTTAGCATATTGGGAGATCTTGATTATTACAAACATAGGGTATATTTCACCAATTCTCGATGGTCATAGATATTTTATGGATACAATCAGTGTACAGTGTATAAGAGCTTTAATTTTATAAATAGCAGTGAAATTGAAATCTGAGCTCTGATTGGTGGTCATGGGCAACTAGAACAGTTCTGCTCTCGGAGACTTATGATAAATCTCCCCCATAGGGGCACATTTACTAATCTCCATGTGCCAGTTTGCTGTCGGACTTTGCATTTCCTTTCTAGTGCAAACTGCTTACACAGGTATTTAAAGGAAATCTACCATTTGTTTTTATGCATTGTGGACCACACATACCTTGAGAATGCTGTAGCTACACTGATGTAGGATCATATCTTGGTTAATCCCTGATCCGAGTGGTTTGGCTGTAGAAACAACTATAAAATTATCATAATGAGGTTCTGTCGCTCCTGTGGCTGCCGGGCGCTCTCCTTCCCCTAATTATGCACTGCCCCAGCCTTGTTCCGCTCAGCATAAGCCTAGAATATGTCATCACTGTGTTGTCCCTGACAGGCAGAAGTAATCAATCACTGCACTATCCCCCTGCTGCTGTGTATGAGTCTTCCAGCTCAGGTTGATTAATCCTGTCTGGACAGTTCAGGAAGCTCCATGTGTAATGTGTTTATGTAGGCACCTAACTTTACCAAGGTCCTGAATTTTATAATTGTTTTTTGATCAAAACCACTTGGGTAATGGATTAAACAAGATTATTTTCTGCATCAGTGTAGCTACAGCATTCTCAAGGTATGTTTGGTACATAATGCATAAAAACTAATGGTAGATTTCCTTTAAGAAGTGTCCGCGCCACATATGTCTGCACTGAAGTCGGGCGTTTCGGTGTCGGACTGTGCGCAAGATTTAACATGCAGAGTCTGACAGAAGTGTGTTGCATGCCACATGTTAAAGGTGCACTCTGTCAGAGCAGTGCAAGGAGCACCAGATTCATGAAGAACGGGCACCAGAAATCCTGAAGCTGGCTCCCCCTGCACACTACACATGCAAACTGTATATAGTTCAGTTTGTACTGTTCATATACTGTTTGTAAATGTGCCCCATAGAGGCAGATGGAGGATTTCTTTTGCCTCTATTGGCCCACTATACGTCACATCCACCAGGAAACACTGAATGGAAAGATGCAGCAATCTATGTCTTTCCATCATGCTGAGCTCAGCAGAGGACATAATAGCCTATGGGGGATGGATGGAACTGTATTGTGTCTATCCCTGGCTCCATTTAGCGTACTCTCTGAAAGATCCCCAATGATGTAACTGCCCATCCAAAGACAGTAACATCACTGTGGAAACACCTTGAACATTGGCAGCAGCCAATGTTCACTGCTCTTCCTGTTTTCAAGGAGGAGGGGTGTAATAGGATAATGTATTTCCCAGCCCTCCACTGTAATGACTTGTTGGGAATTTACCTGATGTATCTTTAAAACAGATGGCTACAACGTGGTGTGAATGGACCCTTATTGAGGTCCTTGCGACTTCATCAATTGGACCAAGTAGTTGGTGCTCGATTGAACGGGTAGTCAGGCCCCCACAGATCAAATCAAGCCTATCGAGAGATAACAAAAACTTGGGACAACCCCTTTTAGTTATGAAAAAATTACTTAGTATCAGTTTATTGATTGTTTTGAATGAGGTTCACTCTGTATTGAATTTACGCTGTTAATTTTACATGTTTGATTTGGTTGCCAAGACAATTAGGTTAAGGAATGCCAAAAGATATATGTCACAAGCCTGAGAAAGTAAGATGGCATGTTGTCTTCTATCATTACCAGCACCTTGCTGTCTGTTCTAATGCCGCTAATAAAGTACAGTGAAATACTACGCTTTATTTTGTTTGAAGATTATATAACGTCATTACTAGGTAGATTTGCCATTTCAAAAGAAATTGATAAAATGCTTATTAATTAATGAAGAGTATTCAAGCTCGTACAGACCATGCAGTATGGAAACAGACAGAAAAATTAACTTTATATCAACAGTGTTTGCTAATAGATGGCTGCAGCAGATAAAATCCTCAGCTAATGATACTTATCTATGACAGAAGTCATTTTGATTTATCTAAGTACACAATGCACAACCCTTGTCCACAGAATTCAGCTGTGTTTGTCAAGTATTTTTCTGTATGTTTTACCTTTTGGTCTCACAAGATGAATTGATGGTTTTAACCTACTTTATCTTTAATTAACGCTCAATGGTCGATCACTGGCCAGAGCAAGAAACTACAATACAGTCCTATTGAAGTATACCATAAAAAGTTCAGACACCTCTGGGAGCTTTATCATGTCATCACGGAAGGCATTTTTTAGTAATGACAGGTTTCTATTCTCGAACTTGAAACCTATCCCTCCAGCATGCGCACTGAGGATGGAGACGCGGCGAGCTGCCTTCCCTTCTCAGTGCGCATGCCAGAGAAAGAGGGTTCACCACACAAGCGCAAGAATTTAAATGCTCCCTCTTCCTTCCACCAGGGGATTTAGCTTCTGAATCTGGCAGGGAGACAGGTAACATTAAAAAAACTGATTCTGAGAAATTAAAAAAGCTTCATGGACTAACCAAAAGCAGATTCCTATTAAGGATTAAATGTACTATTAGAACCTATCATCACAGAAAGATGCCTTTTGTAATGACAAGTTCCCTTTAAAATAGTGAAAAAGAATATGAAACAAAATTCCCCATTCCCTAGAATCCAATATAACTAAATAAACACATTACACATCCCAGTGTCTGAAATTCCACAATCTATCAAAATAATTATCCAAAACAGTAATCACTGTAACTGACACATAAAAATTTTTTTTTTTTTTTTTTTTTTTTTTTTTTTTTTTTTTTTTTTTTTTGCCATGGGTGTTCCCATGGCAAAACTTTAGGGCAGCTTGAAGGCATCTTAAAGAAAAACTGCTTCTGTTTTTATATTCTGCAAAATCAAAACTGTTTCAGTGATTGTTTTTTATAGATAATACTTCTTTTTTTTTTTTAAAGACAATGAATTTTCATTGTGCTTTATACCTGTTTGTGGTGTCCGGTAAAGTTGTGTAAACTTTCATTTAACTGTAGTTACTTGTGTTCTGCAAAAGTGGACTCCTGCAAAGTTATTCTGTATAAATCCTAATAATAGTAGATGTTTATTTGAATATCACCACCAAAATATTACAGTATTGTAGTTAAAATGAATCACAACACACTAAAATAGTTCAGTTCTCTTCTGTATAAAGAACATGCATGGAAATAAAATGTATGCATCAGTATTTACCAAGTGATTGCACCAATTCACTGCTGGTATTTCCACACATCCCTGAGGGCTCCTGATCTCCTCTGCTTGCTACCAAGGTAACACCAGAAACAATCTCTTTTAACAATGAGCAGCAGTGAAGAGTTTCAGAAAACGACTTGGGACAGTGCACTCTATGGCAACCAGTGCCGGGCAGACAACACAAACAGTGCGAGCAATGGGCGGGACTGCAAATCCTTACACAAATCTCTTCTAATATACAGAACCAGTTCTTTGGCTACAAAGTAATAACCGGATAATTTTATGTAATCCCCAATCTATCTCTCAGGATTTAAGAAGAGGAGGAGACAATTTCATCATTGAGAGCCAGCAGCCCGGGCATGTGAGAGTACAGGGCTTTGGGATGTCCACCGTCATTGGGGGTCTGCCATGAAAGATGTCAACCTTGTCACTGCTGAGCCGTGGGAATGCCCAGGTGGTCAAAACCACTCAAGAGAAGCTAGTGGTACATTATGAGCCAGAGGTAAGATGTTTGTTTTGGGAGAAATGGATATATATTGAAAGTTCAATATAGATATATCTGTTAGTATTGACTATAACAATGATTAAAAAACAGATCCATTTTACATCTATATGCTGGTAAATGCAAAATGGTTCATGGACTTTAACAGGGTTCCAATGTTGCTAGGCAGATTTTTCTTTGGGTTCTATTAATGTATTTTATTTATCTTCCTATACATAAACATGTTTTCCATAAAGATTAGGTTAAAAAATTAGCAAATTTAAGCTTATTTATAAGGACTGGTTTACAACCCTAATATAATCCCAATTTGTGGCGCAAATTGTATTTACCCTTCACGCCACCACCACGACAAGTGGGCGTCAATTGGGGGTAAAGGGGGGCCATTCAGGCACAGCTTAAAGCAAAATTGTAAAATGGACACAGCAGTTTTCATCTTTAAAATAGTTGCAATTCTTGGTGCAAAGCATGGAATTTCAACTATTTCCCCATATGACAACTCCATGCCAAGTGGTCCTGAAGGGGCATGAAGGGGGCCGTCCCTTGCCGTGGAGTTTGACGGCACAGGCTTTTCCAACCATGCATCCATGCCTCGGATCGCAGACACACCCATGCCCCTCTCCGTGGTGCTTCCCTGTCCCCTGGCCCGCACTCACCTCTACACGCTCCTGATCCCATCCCGGCTAGGCCGCGCACGACCCCTCTCCCTAGGGCACGCAGGCCCTCCGGCACAAGTAGATTTAAAGGGCGCACTGCTGATTGGTACTGCCCACTTCCAGGTTTTTCTTAAAAGCCTGCTCACATCAACCCCCGCCGGAGCTACCAGCCTTAGCCCAAGCTTCCTATGTGTGTTTCCTATTCTCCTGCGTTGATCTCCTGTTGTGACCCCGGATCTGACCCTGACGTTGCTCCTGTTCTGCCAGCCTTGACCTTCTGTTCCGTTCCTCTGCTGCCTGAATTAAACTCCTGCCCGCTCCTGACAACAAGATTGCCCGCTGGATTGGTACTTCTACCTTGGCTGCCACCGTGGACTAGTCACACCTGTGGAACGACCTGGTGGCATCATGCCGCAGCAAGACCATCCTGCTTTGTGGCGGGCTCTGGTGAAAACCGGGTGCCACTTAAATTCTGGTCCCCGGTGTCGGCTAGTACCATCTTCCGCGGTGGTCCAGGGGGTCTACTGACCCTGAGTCCTGACACTGGCTACTACCATTAAGACTATTGGCTACTCTGGGGGACACTGTTACAATTGGCTGCTGTGGGGGGCACTGTTGCTATTCATTACTGTAGCAGCACATACTAGTCTCTAGTTATTTAAACATTTCTATTCTATTTGTTCAGCTTAGTGGTTGCCCTCAAATGGCTGATTGTAATGGTAATACTGTATAAATTTAACAACTAAATAGTTCAATTAAAAAAAGCAAGTTAAAAAATAACTTTAATGCAACCATTAGGCTCATGTGGCCCCTGGTGAAAATAAGTTTGACAGCCCCGCTGTGGACCGACAGTTCACAGTGATCACATTAGACTGCAGACTTACCACAGGTAATGATATCACAAGACTGCGGACTGTGTGGTTGTGGTGATTACAAGACTGAGGACTGACCCTAAATAGTGATTACTCTAGACTTAGGACTGATATTGGGAATCATTTACATTAGGCTGCATACTGATTTGATGTGGTCTATAAAACACAGATTTTCAGAATCGCATGGTAAAGCAGGGAGATATTGGCTTCTGTCTCTGACATTCTGTAAAATTGGCACAACTTGACTGGGACCCAACTTAAATTTGTTTACCCCCATGAGCTGAATCCCCCCTATACCACTGATGCTCAGGCTTCAACCCCTTCCCTAATTTGCGCCATACTAGTACAGCGCGAGCCGGGTCCCGGTGCATGGAGAGGGCTGGCGGGCCGAGCCCTCTCCTTAGCTGGTAAGTCTTTGCTACATATTGCAGTAAAGGCTTGCCGGTAACACCCGCGATCGGTACTAGCACCAATCGCGGGTGTTTTCCACGCTTAAAACTTCCAGGGCCATATCTCATCATGTTCTTTTGACACTTCTTTAAATAGAGTTTAAAAGGGAAAATTAAGACTTTTCTCTAAAGTTTTCCATTTCCTGTATATTTGTCAGTGACAAATGACAGATATGTTCACAAGTTTGTGAAGGACGTTGCTTTGTGAGCGACTCAAGTGCTCCCAATTCTGATTGATTCTGGGTCCTTGTGGGGACAGATGAAACATTATAGACTTCACTTCCTTATCTGTAAACAAAGTGTGATTAATGAGATGAAAATAGGGCCCATTAGTTGTCCGATTTTGTGTCTGAAATCAGGACAGATCCTCACCAACACTTGGTGCAAGCTGGATAGTAGACAGCAGAGGTGAAAGCTATGTTGCAGACCAAAGAGCAGCCTTTTGGCGTACAAGTGGTTATTAAATTGTGCAAGAACTAGTATATTTGAAATGTTCTCCATCATAAAAGTTGACTAGAGATGATTTTCCCAGACCAGTAATGACTTTACAGTGCATACACAGATAAATGTTTTATGTTTGATAAATGTTATCCAGTCAGTTGTATTAATAAGCCTTTTGCTGTCTTGGCCATATTTGCATCCCGCATGTCACCAGTATTTCAGTATTTCTGATCCATATGGTTGCAAACTAGGCCTGTGTGTTGCCTTTGATTTGCTCCTGTTTGCGGGATGCAAAGAACATGGTGCCTGGCACAAAAAATCCAACCCTCAGGTAACATGAGTGCAACCCTGTTTTTAATGCGCCCCTCAATGACTTCTATGGAGTTGACTGAGCTGCAAATACGGACCAGATTAGGACATGCCCCTCCTGCACAAATTTTTTCTCCTGAAAATATTTTTGAGCAATAGAGAACTACTAAAATTAATAGTTGTTATTAGTACGTAAAAAACTAAGAAATAATCTGTACATGAAAATCCCAGTTGGTAATGGATATAAGAAACAAGTCCAGTAAAAAAAAATGGGGGACATTTATAAGTGCTTCTACGCCAGTTTTCTGACATAGAAGCCCTGAAATTTATATTATTTTTGCGACTACGCTACTTCCACACCAGCGGCGGAGCAGGCAAGGCATGTTTCTGCCCCATGCCTGCACACTTTCTAAAAGGCCACGAACATTCGATTGTGGGTTTTTATGTAAGACTAGTTTTGCCCACCAGGACGGATTCCCAACAGATACATCAAGAGGTCTATGCCTCGTGCTTTATCCACTTTGACAGGGGGGGGCGTGGCCTTTATCATATGATAAATTTGCATGATAAATTCCCCCAATGTTCTTATAAAAATAAGAACTATGAGAAATCACCAAGTGTAATGTCAAAGTACCATCCAAGCTGCTATTTTTATTATTTATTTATTATTAGTCGCATGTATGTGGTATACCGTATATATCTTACCATTTTGTAGAGGAAAATGGGATCTGGCAAATCTGTTTAGCAAAGGAAGTTAACATAACCGCCATGATGTGTGAATAGTGAGAAGCTGTCATCCAGCAGCTGTGCTCTGACACCTGATATGTAGTCTGATGGTCACTTTAGCCTGTGTCTTTGATCCCATGGATGGGTAGAAGCCAAAGGTTTAACATTTTTTTCATATGTTACATCCTGGCTAGTAATGTAATCATGTTTCCAGAGGTTGGGTGATTCATTATACACGAATACCGTATGTGTGTTGCAGGGATTTAGAATATATTGAAATAATGAAGCTCACTGGCAGTATATAATGCCACCATGCAGAGGCAGCAATCCTGCAATCCAGTCTTATACCTGTCTGTACACTGTTGTGGACGTTATGCCTTGTACATATGAGTTATGAGTTGTACATATGATACTACATAAACCGTACAGATAATGGGGCAGATTTATAAAAAGTGTCCTAAGGCTAGACAGTGCAGAGTTAGACTAGACAGTCTTAATCTGCACCAGATTCATATAAGTGTCTAATGCTGGATGATAAATCTGTCCTAGTATAAGACTCTAGCTGTCTGCACCTCCTATTAGTTGGCTTACTTTACGCCAGAAAATTTGGACACAACTCTGTCGGGTTAGCAGTATTACTGGTGCACACCCCCTTTTCTTAGACAACGCCTACGAATGTGGCCCCATTCTCCCACTCAATTTTAATTTCTATTTCTATAAAGGTAACAGAAGTGATCTGATTATGCCATCACCAAAACTTGTGCTTTGTTTTTATGCCTGATACGGCATGTGTCATCACACTGTATTTTTATTTCTCATTTTAGGACTATTTCAACTGGAAGTCCCGTCAAGATTTTCACATCAGACAATTTCTCGGCAGTAGATATACTTCCAACCACATTTGGGCAGTGCCAACTCACAAGACATTTAGCACAAGGAAGGGAGCATTGGTTCTCTATGCTGAGGATTTGGCATTGCCAGCATGGAATGTAGACCGGAGGGTGAAAAAAAGGCAACGTTACAAAAGGAAGAATTATCGACTGGAGCTCAGCACGCTTCAAGATTTGACTGGAGCTATTTTATCCTATGGGAGAAAACAGGTAAATCTATCTAAAAGAACGATAACATGTAACTTGTAAAAATATATAGGTAAACAATAACAGCAGTTTTTTTGTAGTAGAAATATATTGTGCCAAACCATCACCACAACAGCCTTAGGCTACATTCACGCGGCTGTATGGGGGACGTATATACGTGCTATATATACGTACCCTATAGATGGCAATGGGCGCACAATGTTGTACGCGAGCGGTACGGTTCGGCACACATGCTGCAATGTACTGTTCCGTACCTGGGAGTAAAATAGGACACGTCCTATCTTCCCCGGAATAAGGCGCTGTGCGCCATACATCGCTATGGACAGGGGCGGGGGTGAGCAGTGCTATAGTACGGCAGGCATACATTAGATGAAACATACTTCCAACTGATAACAGAAAACCTAATTATGCACCTGGATTATTAATCCAGTATAATTTAGATACTATGAAGCAAACTCATATGGGCACTTTCTGTAAGTACTATTGGGTAATGCAGCAAAGTAGCATTTTATAGTATTGAATGGCACTGGGCACCTTGTGGTGATGTTATTTAGGCAAGTGAAATTTGTAATAAAGTATTACAATGGCATTGTAATAGTGGTTTAATAGTCATTTAATAAGATTGTGGATATTTAATGATAATAGTCTGATACATAACTATGTTCATATACCGTGTATACTCAAGCTGACCCGAGTATAAGCCGAGACCCCTAATTTTACCACCAAAAACTGGCAAAACCTATTGACTTGAGTATAAGCCGAGGGTGGGAAATGCATTGATCACAGACCCCCCCCGGCGCCCAAGTAGACAGCCGAGCAAGCCCCCATTAATATATATCCATCTCCCCAGTAGTATACAGCCAGCCTTAGCCTGCCCCCAGTAGTATACGCCAGCCAGCCTGTATCCCCTGTATATACTGCCAGCCTAGCCTCCCCCCTAGTATACACCAGTCCAGCCTGCCCCCAGTGAGTTAAACAGCCAGCCAGCCTGCCCCCTGTAGTATTCAGACAGCCCAGCCTGCCCCCATAGTATACAGCCAGCCCAGCCTGCCCCCAGTAGTATACAGCCACCAGCCTCCCCCTCTAGTAACAGCCTTCAGCCTGCCCCAGTAGTATACAGCCAGCCCAGCTGCCCCCCTGTATACAGCCAGCCCACCTCCAGTAGTATACAGCCAGCTGAGCTCTCCTCCAGTAGATAGCAGCAAACCAGCCTGCCCCGTGTATATACAGCCCCCCGACTCACGCCAGTAGTATACAGCCATGCCCAGCCTGCACGAATGCATAGAGATACAGGAATAGCCCAGCTGCCCTCATAGTATACAGCACAGCTCAGCCTGCCCCCAGTAGTATACAGCACGCCCAGCCTGCCCTCCTGTAGTATGCAGCACAGCCCAGCCTGACCCCCAGTAGTATACAGCACTGCCCAGCTGCCCCCATAGTTATACCAAGCCAGCCCGCTGCCCCCCAGTAGTATACAGCCAGCCGAGTCTGCCTCCAGTAGTATACAGCCAACCCAGCATGCCCGAGTAGTATACAGCGAGTCGCCAGCATTAAAAAAAATAATAACCCATATCTCACCCCTCCGTGCGGCCCCGATGCGCAGCGCTGCTCCCCCGATGCCAGCGCAGGTCCTCTTCTGTCTTTGGTAACATCCAGCAGGGCGCAGTCATGGTCTTCCCAGCCGGCAGACGCATAGTATGACGCGGCCGCTGCTGACGTCACACCTTGCGCCGGCCGTGAAGAAACATGACTGGGCCCTGCAGGACTTTACCGAAGACAGAAGAAGTCGGAAGACAGAAGAGGACCCCCGCTGACATAGGGGCAGCAGCGCGGACATGGGGGGAGCAGCACTGCGCATCGGGGCCGGCGGAGGGAGAGTATATAAGGCCCCTTTCACACTTGCGTTGCAGATCATGTCAGAGTCTGATCAGAGGGGAATCAAAGTTTGGTCAGTGAAAAACTGACATTTTTCATTATAGTTCAATCTGTGTTGATTCAGAGTTTGTTCAGTGTTTCAGTTTTTTTTACATGCGTTTTATTGGTGTTTTCAATGCATTTTCAGTGCGTTTTTCACGCACAATTTATCAGTAAAAAACGGATTGCACTTGCATGTGTTTCAAAGTGCGTTTTCCACATGCGTGCACGTACAACTGTAAAGCATGTTGAGATTTTAACATGCAAAGAAAAATGCACATGTGTGTATAAAAAAATGCAAGTGTGACAAAACTTATTACCAGGTAAGGTGAGTATGGACCTTGGGGAGTGGGGACCGCGGCAGCACAGCCGGACACCGGTGCCCCCGCGATCCAAGACATGGATCGTGGGGTCACCCGTGACAGAGCCATATGATTAAGACTTTTTTGTGCATTATAACACAAACACCACATATATAGTATAGTATCACCGCATCCACAACAACCGTAGAATAAAAGTAAATAATTATTGAACTCGCACGAACACATTAAAAAAAACCTAATAAAAATCTGCCAGAAATTATGATTTTTACTTATTGAATCCCACAAAAAATACAAGTTTTCTTAGGTATACAGCCCGCCTTTTATAAAAATAATAAAGCAATCCACTCACCTTTACTCCTTTCACGCTCCCCCGCCGGCGTTCCCGTCCTCTTTCCGGGTCTTCGGCTGGCTTGTGCTCTGTGAAGGGACGCAGCCGGCGTGACGTCATCGCACGCTGCCTGAGTCCTCCAGAGCAACAGAGCGGCACGGACAGAAGGATCTGTGCTGGTGCCGCTCTGTACTTCATTCACGTCTGTCTCTTAAAGAGACAGGCGCGATTGATTTTTCATGTGGGCGATTCGGCGGGAATCGCCACCCGAATTGCCCACATTATGGCCCCAAATTTCGCCGCCTCACTTAGAGCTCGGGCATCCGCCACCTGAGGCGAGATTTTCATCTCACCTCATTGCAGATGCGGCCCTGCTCGGCAGGAAGCAGGAGCGCGGCCTCGGAGGAAGCCGGCGTGGGACCTGGACGGGATCATCGTGGAGTCCGGAGCCAGGTAAGGTGAGTATGGACCTTGGGGAGTGGAGACCGCGGCAGCACAGCGGGACACGGGTGACAGAGACATATGATTTAGACTTTTTTGTGCATTATAACACAAACACCGCATATATAGTATAGTATCACCGCATCCACAACAACCCGTAGAATAAATGTAAATAATTATTGAACTCGCACAAACACAGTAAAAAAACCTGTTAAAAATCCGCCAGAAATTATGATTTTTACTTATTTAATCCCACAAAAAATGCAATAAAAAATGATCAAAAAGCATATGTACTCCAGAATGATAATGTTGCAAAGTACAAGATGTCCAGCAAAAAATAAACCATCAAGCAGCTCCGTAGCCAAAAGATCAAAAATGTTATGCGATTCGGAAGACGGCAATGCAAAAATGATAGATTAGGGGGTCTTGGGAGAAATTTCATAACAAATTGTAAGATGGGTTTTCTCTTTTTATCTTTTGGAAATGTGTAAATTTTAGGGCTAAATTAACGTATAACTGGCATAATTTGACCATTTTAAATTTCACCTCCATTTTGATTTAAGCACTATGAAGATCTCAAGGGGTTAACAATCTTCCTAAAAGCTGTTTCTGATAGTTTGAGGGGTGCAGATTTGAAAATGGGTTGATTGTATATGGTTTTTTAAAAATGTTAAATATGTAAAATTTCATTCCAAACAGTATTTATCCCCAAAATAGTCAATTCTAAAAATATGGAAAAGCGATAGTCGATTTGTAAGCCGCGTGACATCAAAATAAATTATTCAGACATCAAATGATGAAAATGTAAAGTAGACATATGGGAAATGTTATTCAGCAACTTATTTAGGCTCCATGCACACGCTGTATGCCCGCCGTACTACGCCGTACATCGGCGCTGCGGAGAGGAGCAGGAGCCACTCTCCATAGGACTATACAGCACACGGCGCTGTATTCCATAGTAAGATAGGACATGTCCTATCTTTCTACGGGCTACAGAGTGGTACGGTGCCGTATAGGGCTGTGAGCCCATAGAAGTGTATGGGGGATGTATATCACCCGTATATACGTCGGCCGTATATACGTCCCCCATATATGTGTGTGAATGCTCTCGGGTGTTTGATCACTACTTGCTGGTTTCCTTTAGAGAATTGCAAGCCAAACGGGAAAAGCCACTTGTACTGTAGGTTGAGGTCGCGCAGTTTGTAAAGTAGACATATGGGAAATGTTATTCAGCAACTTATTTAGGCTACATGCACACGATGTATGCCCGCCGTACATCGGCGCTGCGGAGAGGAGCAGGAGCCACTCTCCATAGGACTATACAGCACACGGCGCCGTATTCCATAGTAAGATAGGACATGTCCTATCTTTCTACGGGCTACAGAGTGGTACGGTGCCGCATAGGGCTGTGAGCCCATAGAAGTGTATGGGGGATGTATATCAACCGTATATACGTCGGCCGTAAATACGTCCCCCATATATGTGTGTGAATGCAGCCTTAGGTGGTAAATCTATCTGCCTGAAAACACAATGATTTTGAATTTCGAAAATGGCAATTTTGTAAAAAAGCTCAAAACATTTACCACTAAAAAGAAGTACAACATATGAGGAAAAACAATCTCAGAATCACTTTGATAAGTAACAGGGTTCAAAAGTTATAACCATATAAAGCGACGAGAGTCAGAATCCAAAAATGGGGCTGAGCAAAAGCTATAAACTGGCTGCGTCCTTAAGGGGTTAAAAGCACATGCATTTTCAGTCTGTTTAGAAACAGACTAGGAACCGACGAAGAACGCACCGTGTGACAGCACCCTTAGGTGTTGCGGATATGCACCCAAGATCAGTTTTACTTATACTCTAGTATATAAGGGAATAGAATTGTTTTTGCATACATTTAGGGTGTAAGTGGCGATAGTGGGAAATTCATGGTTTTTTAAGGACCATTATTCAGCCGTGGAAGTCACTTAATGCTGAGTTGTCCCTCTAAATGTGAGTTTTGGCAGTTCATAAAAATTTTAAAAATACACCTAAAGGGTGGCCCAGAAAAACCCAAAGAAACACAAAAGAATAAAAGTCAAATATATGTTTCCCGCGGTAATGTTTCTATACATGTTTCAGAAATTAACTTTTGAATGCCTATATGAAAAGACAGGTTGCCCCACTACACTGGCTGCAGATATCTGCCTGAAAACACAATGATTTTGAATTTCGAAAATGGCAATTTTGTAAAAAAGCTCAAAACATTTACCACTAAAAAGAAGTACAACATATGAGGAAAAACAATCTCAGAATCACTTTGATAAGTAACAGGGTTCAAAAGTTATAACCATATAAAGCGACGAGAGTCAGAATCTCGGGGGCTGAGCAAAAGCTATAAACTGGCTGCGTCCTTAATGGGTTAAAAGCACATGCATTTTCAGTCTGTTTAGAAACAGACTAGGTACCGACGAAGAACGCACCGTGTGACAGCACCCTTAGGTGTTGCGGGTATGCACCCAAGATCAGTTTTATCTGCATCCATTGTAGTGGAAACCTGTCTTTTACGTATAGGCATTCAAAAGTTAATTTCTGAAACATTTATAGAAAAATATACAGTGGGAAACATCTATCATTTGCAACTTTTTATTCTTTTGTGTTTCTTCTGGGTTTCTTCTGGCAAAACTTTAGGTGCGATTTTTAAAATTTTCATGAAACTCGCCAAAACTCACATTTTGAGAGACAACTCAGCTTTCAAGTGACTTTCAAGGCCTGAATAATGCCAAAACCCCATGAATTTCCCCACTATAGAAACTACACCCCTAAATGTATGCAAAACAACTTCTATTAAGTCTATTAACCCTTTAAGTGTTTCACATGGGTTAAGAAACTTTTGAATTTTTTGGGAAAATACATTCATTTAGGCCAAAAATGACACTTTCATAATGAATAAAATGATACAATGCTCTGCAGTTTGATGCCCAATTTCTCCCAAGTACCGATACCTCACATGTGGTGGTAACTGCTGTATGGGCGCACGGCCGGGCATAGGATGGAAGCTGCGCCATTCAGATTTGTATTGACACTATGTACAGGCTATAAAATGTACTTTTTTTTGGTAATGAGAACATGTGAGGGCTTATTATTAGTGAGGTGAGATACAATGTATAGATATTTCATTTGGGGGTCTATAGCTTATTCGTGAGATTTTAATAACTATTTCAAGGGGGAAACAGACAAAATTATACATTTTAATTTAACCCATTTTCATTTATTTTTTTAACTTAAAAATAATATTTTATCAGTATTCTCTGGTTCACTACGATTACAGTGATACTAATTTTTTTACTTTTTCTTATCTTTGCTCAATTTTACTTACCAAAACCAATATTGGAGAAATCACTTTTTTTCTTTACTATAAACAACTTTTTTGGGGCATAACTTCAGTATTTTTCTGTTGACAAGTCTAGTTGAGGACTTATTTTTAGTTTAAAGAGTTGTTCTCTTCAGCCATATCATATTAGGGCACGTAACTTTTGATTGATTTTTTTTCATTGATTTCTAAGGGTGTTTTCACCGTGGCTTTTCACTATGGGTCAGCAAAAGAGTGATGAAACATCCATTTTTTTCACAGATGAGGCTGAAAGTGTGTGATGATTTCAAATCAATGTTAAACCCCTCAGATTTTTTTTTTGCGGACACAGAAACAAAACGGATGCATCAATGAGACAAAACGCAACTAAAGCTGAGCATCAACACCAATGTGAAAGAGCCCTGACTAAGAGCTTGCACCACTTGTAAATAGTGTGGCGCAAACTGCACTTTAATGAGGCAAACTATTTTGGGGCAATGGGGCACATTTACTAAGAACCTAGCACCAGTTTTCTGTCAGACTTTGCATGTTCTTGCATGTACAAACTACTTGTAGAAGTGCCCGCGCCACTTACTGTATGTGTCCCACGCAACCGTTCTGTGTTGTGGCTGCACTTTTCTTCACTCATTTTTTGTCATTGAAATGTGCTCAGTGCTCAGTCGGACTGTGCACCACATTTATCATGCAGTGTGACAGAAGTGTGTCAGGCAAGCCCAAAACCCAAAAACCAAAACTAGACACATTTCCAGTCTTAAGATAAATGTCCCCCCAGGTGCGACCACAGACTTTACTTTATGCCATTTTATTTTACACAAGGCCGGAGCCCAATGAGTTAAAGGCAATTTAAAATTGTACCAACGAAAAAAAAACTTGTCCTGAAGGTAACGCGCATCCTTAATGGGTTAATACTGAATGTGACTGTAGCTTTAATTAGAGAGATGCATCATGGCACTATACACTGGGGCAGGGTCTGGCTGGCTATATACACTGGGGCAGGGTCTGACTGGCTATATACACTGGGGCAGGGGCTGGCTGGCTATATACACTGGGGCAGAGCCTGGCTGGCTATATACTGGGACGCTGTGACCAATGCATTTCCCACCCTCGGCTTATACTCGAGTCAATAGGTTTTCCCAGTATTTTGCGGTAAAATTAGGGGCCTCGGCTTATACTCGGGTCGGCTTATACTCGAGTATATACGGTAAGTCTATTAACCCTTTAAGTGTTTCACATGGGTTAAGAAACTTTTGAATTTTTTTGGAAAATACATTCATTTAGGCCAAAAATGACACTTTCATAATGAATAAAATGATACAATGCTCTGCAGTTTGATGCCCAATTTCTCCCAAGTACCGATACCTCACATGTGGTGGTAACTGCTGTATGGGCGCACGGCCGGGCATAGGATGGAAGCAGCGCCATTCAGATTTGTATTGACACAATGTACAGGCTATAAAATTTACTTTTTTTTGGTAATGAGAACATGTGAGGGCTTATTATTAGTGAGGTGAGATACAATGTATAGATATTTCATTTGGGGGTCTATAGCTTATTCGTGAGATTTTAATAACTATTTCAAGGGGGAAACAGACAAAATTATACATTTTTATTTTATTTTATCCATTTTCATTTATTTTTTTAAAGGAAACCTACCACTGCTCGCATGATAAAATCATGCGAGCAGACCACCTGGTAGGCTATTTAATACTGATGCCGGCACATACTTTAGTTCGGCACGGCGATCGTTAGTTTAGATAAAAAAATGTTTTACTTACATATGAAAATATTCCTCCGGTGCTACCCCTACCAATACAGTAGAACGTATGGAGAGAAATACAGATCATTATTGTAGACACCCTCCAGGGTTCCACAAACAGGAAGAATTGTAGGGCCTAGAGCAGGAGCTCCAATGATAATATAATCCAACCTGCTCTCTCCTCCTGTAGTCCCAGGTAGCTAAGGATGTGTTGCTTTAAAGCAGGGGTCTCAAACTCGCGGCCCGCGGGCCAACTGCGGCCCGCGGGACAATATTTTGCGGCCCCCACCTGGAAAAGCACCGCCCGCCGTGTATTCACGGCGGCGGTCGGGTCACGCTGCATGGAGAGGGCTCACGGGCTGAGCCCTCTCCATAGCCGGTAAGTCTTTGCTGCATATTGCAGCAAAGGCTTACCGGTAACATCCGCGATCGGTGCAAAGCTGCCAGCAGCCTCAAAAAGATAGCGGCGCCATCTTACCTGCCATCTTACCTGGGATCGCCGCTCCCCCGTGACGATACCGCGGTTTAAAACACTAACTAAAATAAGCTCCGGCACCAGCTCACCCTGAGCTGGTGCCCGGTATTTCCATCGGAAACCTGCCACTACAAGTGGTAGGTTTCCTTTAAAGGAAGAACCTGTGTGACATGGGACTGCAGGAGGAGTCCATAAGTCTTGTCTTGTACTCCATACTGGGGTGATTGCCTGGGTGCCCACAGAGAGTGCTCCAAGTGCCACCTCTGGGACCCGTGCCATAGGTTCGCCATCACTGCCATAGAGCTTGTAAGGGGCTCGGTGCACAGGACGCGTTCATAGAGAAAACACGTCTCCCAGCTCGGGGCTTTCCTTGCGCTGGGAGACGCCATGACATTTGAATCTGAATAATGATATTTTGTAAGCGCATTTTGTGTGGAAAACTTGATGCGGCCCAGCCTTACCCAGAATCTACCTCCAGCGGCCCCCAGGTAAATTGAGTTTGAGACCCCTGGTTTAAAGAGTTGTTCTTTTCAGTCATATCATATTAGGGCACGTAACTTTTTCATTGATTTCTAAGGGTGTTTTCACCGTGGCTTTTCACTATGGGGCAGCAAAAAAAGTGATGAAACATCCATTTTTTTCACAGATGAGGCTGAAAAACCAGGTGTGATGATTTCAAATCAATGTTAAACTCCTCAGATTTTTTTTTTTTGCGGACACAGAAACAAAACGGATGCATCAATGAGACAAAACGCAACTAAAGCTGAGCATCAACACCAATGTGAAAGAGCCCTGACTAAGAGCTTGCACCACTTGTAAATAGTGTGGCGCAAACTGCACTTTAATGAGGCAAACTATTTTGGGGCAATGGGGCACATTTACTAAGGACCTAGCACCAGTTTTCTGTCAGACTTTGCATGTTCTTACATGTACAAACTACTTGTAGAAGTGCTCGCGCCACTTACTGTATGTGTCCCACGCAACCGTTTTGTGTTGTGGCTGCACTTTTCTTCACTCATTTTTTGTCATTGAAATGAGCAATCCAGTGCTCAGTCGGACTGTGCACCACATTTATCATGCAGTGTGACAGACGTGTGTCAGGCAAGCCCAAAACCCAAAAACCAAAACTAGACACATTTCCAGTCTTAAGATAAATGTCCCCCCAGGTGCGACCACAGACTATACTTTATGCCATTTTATTTTACACAAGGCCGGAGCCCAATGAGTTAAAGGCAATTTAAAATTGTACCAACGAAAAAAAAACTTGTCCTGAAGGTAACGCGCATCCTTAATGGGTTAATACTGAATGTGACTGTAGCTTTAATTAGAGAGATGCATCATGGCAAAGCCACACAATTATGCCTCGTACTCTCCTGGGTACTCACATAGACCCGGGGCCTCTGGCAGGTGGCCACGGCCACAAAGTTGAGGTTAATAAAGCGAGCCAGACAATTTATAAAACATTAGGTGTTTCCACTCCAAAAGGAGGAGGAAAAAGGGAAGGACCGGAAAAAAAAAGAACGGTGTGTCCTGAGAGGTACAGGGAGAGGGGGGAAGGGGGAGCGTCCTCTTACTGGGTTCATCAATACTGAATGTGACTGTAGCTTTAATTAGAGAGATGCATCATGGCAGAGTGCTCTGGCTTGGCACTTTCCACTCACTGCTTTGCTCAATGAGAAAGGAATCTGCCAATCATGTGTCCTGGAGAAAGCAGGGGGTAGTTATGACCTGTTCTTACTTGCCTTCTGTCTGGAAGCCTCCTCAAATGTTTTCAATAAGTGGCTCCACGACCAACACAAAGGCGGCTTTGTGACTTGTGGAGAGACCCGTAGTGAAAGATATTGTCATTGTGTATTACCAGCTATGGAAAGCGAACATTCACGTAGCACGGACATTGTTTGAATTTTGCAAGCAAAGATGTAGTAAGTATGTGAGATATGTGAGTTTATTAAAACTGACTTTTGAGAGTGATGTTTTGTGCCCATTGCCAATAAGATGGTACCTAAAAAAATTAGGTATAATACAGATTTAGGACATAAACTTTACCAACATATAAAAATGCTTTTTAAAGCCATAACCTTACAAACCAACACTCTAGACCCCTCAATATGCTCTAGAAGAAAAATTTTAAAAAATGCTCACTTGCACACCAAGGTTTTTCTTTTAACGGTTCTTTGGTGTCTTTCCTCTCTCTTTGGTGACTTATCCAGGCGGATCTGTCTTCCACATGGAACATCTTTCATTCAGAAAATGAAGGTATGGGTCTGCCAGTAAGGCTCAATTGTGATCTTCTAAAGAAAGACAACACCCACTAGTCAGGATGTTAGTTAACAGTAATCACAGATTAATAGAAAATATCTGATGCTAAGGTCTATAAATTAAGATGCAGACAAATATTCACAACTACCTAACTGGTAAAGTGAGAAGAAAGTAAAAGAAAGAAGGAAGACAGACATAAATATTAAATAAAAATAAATAAATAAATAGAATAGAGCAGAGAGCGAGGAAAAAAGAGGAAGCTAAATGAGGATAGGAGGAAGGAAGAAGAAAGCGAGGATAGTGGAGGGAAGAGAAAGGAGAAAAGGAACGAAGGAAGAGAGAATAGGCAATGCAATATGATTAAAACAATCAGAAAACAGGAAAAAAATTTCTTCACCAGTTTTTCATAACAAATCATCTAAAGTGCTACCATATAACTGAGGAATCGGATATGTTGGGATGGGTGTAGTTATTACAGGATCACTGGACCTAAGAGTAATGTGTGGCCCAGTTCAATATGAAATACAATGGTAACTCATGTGGATGCAAACAGATTGATGAACGCAATAGTAGCTTGGTGGTTATAAGACTTTATTAGGATGGTGGGCACACCAAGGTTTACGGTAACATGTAAAATGCAGTGCTACGCTATGAGGAACGCACATGCAGTAACTCATCTACAGCTCACATTGTCATTTATATGATTACGTATTCTGACATTTTCACATTTGTGTCAGTTTAGTGAAGGAAAACGTAGACACATTAAAAAAACCTATTAATTACGCCGCCCTCTCTCCTGATCCGGACGCTGTCCGTCGCAAGTTGGGGAAACAGGCTGGATCTCCTAGGAAAAGAAAGTTATAATTAGCAGAACGAGCGTGGGGACAATGATGTCGCCCGCCTTCGGGCTGCTCTATATTATGCACATCCGCCGACTGTCCTACCTATCCCCATGCTAGATGCACTTCTCACGTAACGTCACCTCGTTTTCTCATGCTCCCAGGAAAGTGCGAGGGTATGCATAATGTAGCAACAGTAGACTGGACATCTTGTCCCCAGTCCCCCTCTAGCTGCTAATTATAAGTTTCTTTCTAGGTGATCCAGACAGCGGTCAAGATTAGGTGGGATCCAAGACAAAGAGGAGAGGAGTGGAGATTTGAGTTGTTTATTATGTTATCTATGTGGTTGATTTATTTAAATAATTGTATTTGCGATCAGGGTTTTTTATCTATTGTGCATTTTGTGCTGTTTATTCTCAGTTTAGAGGTGTGTGTAGTGTTAGCTTTGTTTGTATGTCTTTGTTTGCCTTAAGCTGGCCTAATTGGACTATCGTTAGGTAAGTATGTTGAGGTAGAATACTACCGATCACACTAGTGCTGTACAATAGTTAAGCAAACAGGAAATCTTCTAGGAAGGTAGTTCAGATATCTTTATAGGTAGATTGTAAATAGTGTTCTATCTGGTCAGAAGCATTTTGTAGAGACAGAGACAGGTTGAGACATTTGTATCATGTCCTATCTGCCAGAGAATGTAGATCTAAGCAGATTGAACACAGTGAAGTATCATTTAGACTTTTTGTATATGTGTGCATTGTTTTTGAACGAATACACTCACCGGCCACGTTTATTAGGTACACCTGTCAACTGCTCGTTACACTTTAATTTCTAATCCACCCGATCACATGCGGCAACTCAGTGCTTTAGACTGAATGTAGACACTGGTCAAGACATCTCCTGCAGTTCAAACCGAGCATCAGTATGGGATGAAGGTGGATGTTGAGTCTTGAACGTGGAGGAATGGTTTGTGGTGCCAGAGGGGCTGGTCTGAGTATTCAGAAACTGATGATCTACTGGGATTTACAACACAACCATCTCTAGGTTTACAGGGAATGGTCCGAAAAAGAAAAAACATCCAGTAGAAGCGGCAGTTTCTGTGGGAGGGAACGGAAATGCCTTGTTGATGCCAGAGGTCAGTGGAGCATGGCAGACTGGTTCGAGTGACAGAAAGGCAACAGATGACTCAAATTACCCCCGTTAAACAAGATAGGCCAGACAAGAACGCACAGTACGGCCACACCGGGGTGAGTCACTCCTTTCGCGAAGAAAAGGAAACTGATAGGCTACAATTTGCACAGTCGTAGCCGATTGGGGGAAAACTTTGCCTGTCTGATGAGTCTCGATTTCTGCTGCGTCATTCGGATTGGTAGGTAAGAATTTGGCGTCAACAACATGAAAGCTGGATCCATCCTGCCTTGTACAACGGTTCAGGCTTGGTGGTTGGTGGTGGTGCGTGCATGGTGTGGGGGCATTTTCTGGCACTCTTTGGGCCCTTGCGTACCACAATTGAGCATTCGTTGCAAGGCCACAGCATCCCTGAGTATTGTTGACCATGTGCAGTCCCTTTATGACCACAATGTACCAAACATCTGATGGCTTACTTCAGGCCGGGATAATGCGTCATGTCATAAAGCTGGATTCATCTCAGTCTGCGGTTTCTAAACATGAACCAATAAGTTAACTGGACACAAAAGGGCCTCCACAGTCACAGATCTCAATCAAAGAGCATCTTTTGGGATGTGGATTGGACGGGAGATTCGGGATCATGGAATGCGGCAGCCGACAAATCTCGGCAAAACGTGGATGCAATCATGTCAATAATGACCCAACAATCTCTGAGAATGCAGATTCCAGCACTTGTGATCTATGCCACGAAAGAATTGAGGAAGTTCTGAAGGCAAAGGGGGGTCCCAACCCGTACATAGATGATGTACTAATAAAGTGGGCTGGTTGAAATGTATGTGGTATTGTGGTGCAAATGCCTGTATTTGGAACTTTCCATTGCGCAAATTGAATGAGGACAGTTTGCAAAGTCACTTGGACAAGACACTGCTCTGTGACCATTATGTTTCGTAGCGTTAAGTTTTCACAATAGGACTGATTTGGACTTTCCCTTTAGGCAAAATGAGATTTTACATAGTGTCCTGAATATACGTTTTGTGGGAAAAGATCAGTATGCTGACATTTTATTATTTTAAATCAAATTTTTTTATAGCATGGAAAGAGAGTTTGATACACGGTCTACAGGAAATTACAGATAACTCTGTGTGGTATAGTCGTTCTGATAGCAGTGATCCGCCCCGCCCCTGATAGATTATTGTTTCTAATATGGAACGAAATACCAAAGTATGAATTCATTATTAATTACCGTTATATATGAAGCCTTTTAGTGCTTACATATCAATCTGGCTCACTTTCCCCCTGCTCTATAAACATGCTGCATATATATAGGACACTAGTGTAGATTTACTAATCCTCATTGCATTTGTAAATCTTGCCTGAGATAGACATTTGTACCAATCTGCTCATTTCCATGCCTGCTTATAAATGTGCCTGCAGCTAGGAGAGGATTTATTGATCAGCCAGCTCTTCTGGTTATAATACTATTGCTTCTATGCTGTCTTTAAAACATGGCTGACAGAATTGGTGCCGACCACAGTGAAATTAACATTGATACAGTTCATTTCTACCATGGTCAAGAAAATAGCTTCTAGGCATATCTTACAGCCCATTGGAGTCATTGAGCATTATAAGCACGGATATAACCCGGTTGCAACACGATGGGCTTAGTTAAGGCCTGGTGTTTAAGCACTCCTCCCCTCACCCCTATGATAGGGAAGGATGGGATATTTCCACAAGGCTCTGAGGAAAAAGCTACATTGCACACAATTGTAATACGTATGGCGGGAATACATCGGCGGCCGGGAGAGGAGGAGGAGGGGGAGAGATGCTAGCTGCACCGTATTCCGTCATAAAGACTAGGACATGTCCTATCTTTATACGGGTACGGAAATGGTACGGTGCCAGCATGGTGTGGCTGCACTACAGGGTTGTGGTACAGGTGTGGGAGGCCATCGAAGTGTATGGGGGACATATATATGCCGTATTACGTCCGGCACGTATTACGTACATGAAGTCTCGTGTGATGTAGTCGAAGAGTGTGATATTTCCAAACACTGGCTTCTGAACGTTGGTTGTTGTGTTGATGGAGCAATTGCAGCATACAAAGGTGGACGTATATGCCAAGTGAAGCGCTCAGCAGTCGTGTGCTACCGCATAGATTGAACGTAAGGGGAATACCGAAATTTTAAAAAATGCTCACTTGCACACCAAGGTTTTTCTTTTAACGGCTGTGTATTACCCTTACGTGCAATCTTAATGCTGGTAGCACACGACTGCTAGGGCTTCAATTGGCAATACGGTCATCCATTTGAATAGCTGCATTGCTCATCACACCGTGTCAGAGCAGTGTGGAAATATCCCATCTTCGACTACATTCACACGAACATATGGGGGACGTATATACGACCGACGTATATATGGCGTATATACGTCCCCCATAAACTTTGATGGCCTCTCGACAACGTACACGACCTGTACGGTGCAGCACACATGCGGCACCGTACCATTCCGTAGCCCGTAGAAAGATAGGACATGTCCTCCCAGTTGCTACACAGACTATATCTTTATTCCTTATATTTATTACTACATCAGGCCGGAAGCCTCCATGAGATTGAACGGCCATTTAAAATTGACCAACGAAACAAAAAACTTGTCCTGAAGGTACAGAAGGGGAGCTCCATCTTACTGGGTTATCCTGAATGTGACTGAGCTCTTAATATAGGAATTTGCATCATTCAATTGCCTGGCTCGGCGCGGCAAACTTTCCACCCTTACTGCTTGTGCTCATCTGAGGAAGAAATCTGCCAATCAGGGGTCTGTTACAAAAGTGGGGTCCCCGGAGAAAGCAGGGGGTTAGTTATGACCTGTTCTACTAGCCTTCGCTCTCTGTCTGGAAGCCGTGCCCTCTCAAATGTTTTCAATAAGTGGCTCCACACGACCAACACAAAGGGCGGCTTTTGTGACCTTGTGGAAGACCCGTTGAAGATATTGTCATTGGTTATTACCATGCTATGGAAACGAAATCACGTAGCACGTACATTGTTTGAATTTTGCAAGCAAAGATGCAGATAAGGTATGTGAGATATTTTGAGTTTATAAAACTGACTTTGGAGAGTGATGTTTTGGTGCCCGTTGTCCATAACACGCATGGTACCATCGAGTGATTAAAAAAATTAGGTATAATAACAGATTTAGTACATAAAACTTTACCAAACATATAAAAATGCTTTTTAAAGCCATAAACCTACAACCACACTCTAGAGCCCCTCTATATGCTCTAGAAGAAAATTTAATAAAAAAATGCATACTTGCACACCAAGGTTTTTCTTTTAACGGTCTGGTATTCCCCTTACGTTCAAATCTAATGCGGTAGCACACGACTGCAGCGTTCACTCTGGCCATAACGGTCCATCCATTTGTAATAGCTGCAATTGCTCCATCACACAACACACAGTTCAGAGCCATGTGTTGGAAATATCACACATCTTCGACTACATCACACGAACGTTCTAGTACGTAATACGCCGACGTAATACGGCATATATATGTCCCCCATACCTTCGATGGCCGTCCACACGTACACAACCTGTACGTTCAGGCACCCATCGCACCGTACCTCCGTAAGCCCGAGAAATAATCGGACATGTCCTAATCTGTTGACGGAATAACAGTGCAGCTAGCATCTCTCCCCCTCCTCCTCCTCTCCCGGCCGCCGATGTATTCCCGCCTACGTATACAATTGTGTGCATGTAGCTTTTTCCTCAGAGCCGTGTGGAAATATCCCATCTTCCTATGCAGAGGGGTGAGGGGAGGAGTGCTTAAAGCACCAGGCCTTATACTAAGCCCATGGTGTTGCAACGGTTTATACTCCGTGCTTATAATGCTCAGGACTCCAATGGGCTGTAAGATATGCCTAGAAGTATTTTCTTGACCATGGTAGAAATAACTGTATCAATGTTTAATTTCACTTGGTCGGCACCAATTCTGTCAGCATGTAACAGCAGTAAGAAGCATAGATTATAGACCAGGAAGAGCTGGCTGTATAATAAATCCTCTCCTACTGCAGGCACATGTTATAGAGAGAGGATGAAATGAGCAGATTGTACAAAGTGTCCTATCTGCAGGCAGCATTTAACAAAGCAAGAGGATTGTAGAATCTACAATAGTGTCCTATATATATGCAGCATGTTATAGAGCAGGGGGAATGAGCCAGATTGATATGTAAGCACTAAAAGGCTTCAGTATAAACTTGTAATTAATATGAATTATAACTTTGTATTTCTTCCATATATTAGAAACAATAATCTAATCAGGGGCGGGGGGATCATGCTATCAGACGACTATACCACACAAGTTATCTGTCATTTCCTGCTAGACCGGATAAACCTGTTTTCCATGCTAGAAAAATTTGATTTAAAATGAATAAAATTGTAGCATACTGAATCTTTTCCCACAAAACGTATATATCAGGACACTATGTAAAAATCTCTTTTCCTAAAGGAAAGTCCAATTCAGTCCTATTGTGAAAACTTACCTACGAAAATAATGGTACAAAGAGCAGGGTCTTGTCAAGTGACTTTGCACTGTCCTATTCATTTGGCGCAATGGAAGGAAGTACCAAACAGCATTTGACCACAATACAATCATTTACCAGCCCACTTTATTAGTACATCATCTAGTAACGGGTTTGGGACCCCTTTGCACTTCAGAATTCCTCAGATCTTGTGCTATAGATTCACAAGTGGCTGGAACTGCATTCTCAGAGATTGTTGGGTCATTATTGACATGACGTGCACACAGTTGCCGTCATGATTTGTCGGGCGTGCCATCCATGATGCCGAATCTCCTCGTCAACCACATCCCAAAAGATGCTCTATTGATTTGAGATTGGGTGACTGTGGAGGCCCTTGTTGTGTCCAGTGAACTTATTGTTCATTTTAAGAAACCAGACGAGATGATTCCAGCTTTTGATGACCATGAACGCATATACTTCCGGCCGAAAGTAAGCCATCAGATGTTTGGTACATTGTGGTATAAAGGGATGCACTGGTCAGCACAATACTCAGGTGAGCTGTGGCCTTGCAACGATGCTCAATGTGTACCAAGGGCCCAAAGAGTGCAAGAAACTATTCCCCCACACCATGCACGCACCACACCACCACCAAGCCTCGAACCGTGTACAAGGCAGGATGGATCCATGCTTTACATGTTGTTGACGTCACAAATTCTGACCTATCCATTCCGAATGTCGAGCAGAATCGAGGACTCATCAGACAGGCAAAGTTTTTTTCCCCCAATCGGCTACGAGCTGTGCAAATGGTAGCCTATCAGTTTTCCTGTTCTCTGTTCTTAGCGAAAGGAGTTGACTCACCGGTGGCGTACTGGCGTTCTTGTCTGGCCTATTCTTGTTAACGGGTGGTAATTTGAGTCACTGTTGCCTTTCTGTCCTCGAAACCAGTCTGCCCATTGCTCCACTGACCTCTGGGCATCAAGAAGGCAATTTCCGTCCCTCACAGACTGCCGCTTCACTGGATGTTTTTTCTTTTTCGGACCATTCCTGTAAACTAGGATGGTTGTGTGTTGAAATCCCAGTAGATCATCAGTTCTGAAATACTCAGACCAGCCCTCTTGGCTAACCACAACCAGTTCCCACGTTACAAGACAATCAACACCTACTTTCCCATACTGATGCTCGGTTTGAAACTGCAGGAGTTATGTCTTGACCATGTGTCTACATCGTCTAAATGCACGAGTTGCGCCATGTTGAGTTGGGTGATTGAGAAATTAAGAGTGTTAAACGAGCAGTTGAAGGTGTTACCCTAATAAAGTGGGCCGGTGAGTGGTATGCGTCAAAACAATGCCACACATATACAAAAAAGTCTAATGATACTTCACTGTGTCAATCTGCTTAGATTCCTACATTCTTTGGCAGATAGGACATAGTACAAATGTCTCAACTTCTCTGTTTACAAAAATTGCTTCTGACCAGCTAAACACTATTTACAATTCTACTCTATAAGGTGATATCTGAACTACTTCCTAGAAGAGTCTGTTTGCTTAACTATTGTCAGTAACTGTGTGATATCGTGTAGTATTCTACCTCAAACATATTTACCTAACGATTAGCCATTATGGCCAGCTTAAGGCAACAAAGACATACAAAACAAGCTAACACTACACACACCCATAAACTGAGAAGTAAACAGGCTACAAATGCACAATAATAAAAAACCCGTATCGCAAATACATATTATTTAAATAAATCAACCACATAGATAACATTAAACAAACTACATAATAACTCGCACTCCTCTCCTTGTGTGCTTGGATCCCACCTAATCTTGACACGCTGTTGGATCACCTAGAAAAGAAACTTATAATTAGCATGTTAGGAGGGGGACTGGGGACAAGATGTCCAGTGCTACGGGCTGCTACATTATTGCATTACCCTCGCCGCAACTTTCCTGGGAGCATGAGAAAACAGGTCCCAGGTGGAGGCGTGGTTGACTGTTCGAGAAAGAGTGTCATTCTGCATGGGAGAAGGTAGGTCGCGGCGGCTGTGCACAGTAATTGACGGCAGCCCGGTGGAGACGGCGGGATCGCAATCTTGTCCCCACGCCTGTTGTGTAGATTATAATGCTTTCTGGTTTAATAGGAGAGAGTCCAGCACTGTTCAACTTGCGACGGACAGCGTCGCGGATCAGGAGAGAGGGCGTGCGTGTATTAATAGGTTTTTTTAAGTTGTCTTATCGTAAAATCCTTAACAAACTGACACAACATGTGAAAATGTCGAATACGGTAATCAATTTATAAATGCACAACAATGTGAGCTGTAGATGAGTTAACCTGCATGTGCGTTCTACTCATAGCTGTAGCATGCATTTTACACGTTACCGTAAACATGGTGTGACCGCACGTCATGGCTATCAAGTCTTATAACCCCACCAACGCTACTATTGCGTTCACAACTGTTGCGACATCCACATGCGGAGTACCACTTGTATTTCATATTGAAACTGGGCCACACATTAACTCTTTAGGTCCAGTGATCCCTGTAATAAAACTAACCCATCACCAACATATACCGTTCTCAGGGTTATATGGTAGCACTTTAGATGATTTGTTATGAAAAACTGGTGAAGAAATTTTTTTCCTGTTTTCTGATTGTTTTAATCATATTGCATTGCCTATTCTCTCTTCCTTCGTTCCTTTTCTCCTTTCTCTTCCCTCCACTATCCTCGCTTTCTTCTTCCTTCCTCCTATCCTCATTTAGCTTCCTCTTTTTTCCTCGCTCTCTGCTCTATTCTATTTATTTATTTATTTTTATTTAATATTTATGTCTGTCTTCCTTCTTTCTTTTACTTTCTTCTCACTTTACCAGTTAGGTAGTTGTGAATATTTGTCTGCATCTTAATTTATAGACCTTAGCATCAGATATTTTCTATTAATCTGTGATTACTGTTAACTAACATCCTGACTAGTGGGTGTTGTCTTTCTTTAGAAGATCACAATTGAGCCTTACTGGCAGACCCATACCTTCATTTTCTGAATGAAAGATGTTCCATGTGGAAGACAGATCCGCCTGGATAAGTCACCAAAGAGAGAGGAAAGACACCAAAGAAACCTGTACGGTGCAGCACACATGCGGCACCGTACCATTCCGTAGCCCGTAGAAAGATAGGACATGTCCTATCTTTTGACGGAATACGGTGCACAGCTCTCTCCCCCTCCTCCTCCTCTCCCTGGCGCCGATGTATGCCCGCCATACCGTAGTACATTGTGTGCATGTAGCTTTCCTCAGAGCCGTGTGGAAATATCCCATCTTCCTATGCAGAGGGGTGAGGGGAGGAGTGCTTAAAGCACCAGGCCTTATACTAAGCCCAGGTGTGGCACCGGGTTAGTATACCCGGTGCTTATAATGCTCAGGACTCCAATGGGCTGTAAGATATACCTAAAGATATTTTCTTGACATGGTAGAAATTAACTGTATTGATGTTAATTTCACTGTGGTCGGCACCAATTCTGTCAGCATGTTAAACAGCAGAAGAAGCATAGATTATAGAGCAGGAAGAGCTGAGCTGATAATAAATCCTGTCCTATCTGCAGGCAACATGTTATATAGAAGGAGGAAATGAGCAGATTGTACAAAGTGTCCTTTCTGCAGGCAGCATTTATAAAGCAGGAGGAGATTAGTAGAATCTACATAGTGTCTTATATATATGCAGCATGTTATAGAGCAGGGGGAAGTGAGCAGATTGATATGTAAGCATCTAAAAGGCTTCAGTATAAACTGTAATTAATTAATGAATTAATAACTTTGTATTTTCCATGATTAGAAACAATAATCTAATCAGGGGCGGGGGGATCATGCTATCAGACGACTATACACACAGAGTTATCTGTAAATTTCTGATAGACCTGGATAAACTACTGTTTCCATGCATATAAAAAAATTTGATTTAAATGAATAAAATGTAAGCAATACTGAATCTTTTCCCACAAAACGATATATATCAGGACACTATGTAAAATCTGTTTCCTAAAGGGAAAGTCACAATTCAGTCCTATTGTGAAAACTTACCTACGAAAATAATGGTACAAGCAGGGTCTATGTCAAAGTGACTTTGCACTGTCCTATGTTCATTTGGCGCAATGGAAAGTCACAAAACAGCATTTGCACCACATACATTTACCAGCCACTTTATTAGGTACATCATGTAGTGAAGGGTTCGGACCCTTTGCCTTCAGAACTTCCTTCAATTCTTCGTGGCATAGATGTCACAGTGCTGGAAAGCATTCCTCAGAGATTTTGGGTCCATTATTGACATGATGTGCATCACACGTTTTGCCGCAGATTTGTCGGCTGCCCATCCATGATCGCCATCTTCCCGTTCCAACCACATCCCAAAGAGTGCTCTTGATTGAGATTGGTGACTGTGGAGGCCACTTTTGTGTCCAGGCTCTCCCCAGCACATTCGCACCTTGGTTCACCCCTCGTTTTCAATGAAACTGTCGCCCAACTGGAGATCGATCCAGATTTTATGACATGGACGCATTATCCCTGGCGTGAAAGTAAGCCATCAGATGTTGGGACATTGTGGTCATAAAGGGACTGCACATGGTAGCCACACAATACTCAGGATGCTGTGGCCTTGCACGAGCTCAATTGTGGTACGCAAGGGGCCCAAAGAGTGCAAGAAAATGCCCCACCCATGCACCACCACACCAACCACAAGCCTGAACCGTGATACAAGGCAGGATGGATCCATGCTTTATGTTGTTGACGCCAAATCTGACCGTACCAATCCGAATGGACGCAGCAAGGAAATCGAGACTCATCAGACCAGGCAAGTTTTCCCAATCAGCTTACGGATCTGTGCAAATTGTAGCCTTCAGTTTCCTGTTCTTTCTGGAAAGGAGTGACTCCCCGGTTGGTGCCGTACTGTGCGTTTTTGCATCTGGCTATTTGTTAACGGTTTGGGAATCTTGCAGTCATCTGTTGCCTTTCTGTCAGCTCAACCAGTCTGCCATTATCCAACTGAACCTCTGGCATCAACAAGGCATTTCCGCCCACAGAACTGCCGCTCACTGGATGTTTTTTCTTTTTCGGACCATTCTCTGTAAACCCTAGAGATGGTTGTGTGTGAAAATCCCAGTAGATCATCAGTTTCTGAAATACTCAGACCAGCCCTTCTGGCACCAACAACCATGCCACGTTCAAAGGCACTCAAATCACCTTTCTTTCCCATACTGATGCTCGGTTTGAACTGCAGGAGATTGTCTTGACCATGTCTACATGTCTAAATGCACTGAGTTGCCGCCATGTGATTGGGTGATTAGAAATTAAGTGTTAACGAGCAGTTGGACAGGTGTACCTAATAAAGTGGCCGGTGAGTGTATGCGTCAAAACAATGCCACACATAGACAAAAAATCTAATGATACTTCACTGTGTTCAATCTGCTTAGATCCTACATGCTCTTGGCAGATAGGACATTATGTACAAATGTCTCACCTGTTCTCTGCTCTACAAAATGCTTCTGACAGATAGAACACTATTTACAATCTACTCTATAAATGATATCTGAAAATAAACTTCCTAGAAGAGTCTGTTGCTTAAATATTGTACAGTACTAGTGTGATCTGTAGTATTACTAACCTCAACATACTTTACCTAACGATAGTCATTAGGCCAGCTTAGCAACAAAGACATACAAACAAGCTAACACACACCCTAAACTGAGAAGTAAAACAGCACAATGCACAATATATAAAAAACCTGATCAGCAAATACAATTATTTAAATAAATCAACCACATAGATAACATAAACAACTAAAATACTCACCTCCTCTCCTCTTTGTCTTGATCCCAGCCTAATCTTGACACTCTGGGATCACCTAGAAAAGAAACTTATAATTAGCAGCTAGGAGGGGGGGACCATTGTAAACTAATGTAAGCAGATAATAGATACTGTAAAACAGGAAGCCTAAAATCCAAACTACGACTAAGTGGTGTGGCTCAAAACTAGAGGCATTGCCCTCAAATAAAAAAAAGGAAAATCCCTAATAACGCTACGCCATCACAATAATTCTAGGTGATACAGCCGGGAAAAAAAAAGCAGGTTTATAGGGCCGTGTGCTATTTCCCCGAGGGGCAATGAGAGGGAAGGCGGAAATGCTAACAGGGATGAGATTACCATCACAAGAGATCCCGGCAAAGACGTACTGCCATCTTCTTGCACGCTAAGTCTGCTGGAAGGGATACTTGTGTCCACAAACCAATGATATCTGATCGATGATTCGCAGCTATCGGCTATCATCGCCGCCAAATAACAACGACACAGCCATCGTCGGTTTTTCCTGTGGGCAATTAGATCTACGTTTATACCATGCTTGAGGTGACTCGCAAGCATGGGTTTTCCACGTTGTTAATATGGAAAACCAATGTCCCTGTGGTCCCTACCTTGCACAAGCGAGCCACCCTTCGTCACCACCACATGATGATCCTATCAAGAAGGCGAAGACAGGAGGGGGGTTGATGTTAAGAAGCCAAACCAGGATACTATTACCAGAGGAACAGATTCCCAACTTCCGCTAACCATTGCCAACTCGTTCCCCCCCTAACGCTCGACGGAGAGAACCCAACCAGATAGAACCAGTGCTGGCTACGTTTGGAGTCCCCTGTCCTTGGGAATAGATATCCTGGTTTGGCTTAATCCCGCATCATTAGACTTCTTGTCGTATACTTGGTGTTAGTGGGCTGCCTTTTCAAGGTAGCAAAAGGAGGCATTATTTTTCCCATTCCTATAAAGGATCTTAATTGGCAAGCTCTTACCTTTGGGAACTTTTACTATGCCCTACCAAAGTAGTGTGAGAAACTGAAGGGTTAACTGTGGATGGCGGTAATGATTCCCCTAGGTTTTTGCTATTATATGCAAGCCTTAGTGCTCGAGTTGTGTCCAGCA
Source organism: Engystomops pustulosus (assembly GCA_019512145.1). Taxonomy (NCBI): domain Eukaryota; kingdom Metazoa; phylum Chordata; class Amphibia; order Anura; family Leptodactylidae; genus Engystomops; species Engystomops pustulosus. The sequence goes on along the minus strand of CM033648.1, from coordinate 55,909,420 downwards.
CCTGGGCACAGGTGGTGGGAACAGCCCAATTAGCCTCTTAGGCCGCTCAGCAGAGCTGAGTTTGTTGTCTCTCTGTAAGGAAGCTGGAGAGCACACAGCCCTGACCTCTGTGCCTGAGCGCCAAGGTGATTTTGTAGAGTGTGATTAGTGGAATATACTCGTATGTTAGCAACCCCTGACGGGTAGGATTTTGGTTGTTTATGCCTGCATGTAAAGCTGTTTTATTTTGCTGCTGCAATAACACGCAGGCGAGACCTGTTTTGGACTGTACCTTGGTGTCACTGTCCTTGACTGCATCACACCCCCCGCAACCACGGTCTCTACCGGGCCACATTCCCCACAGTAGTGCAGTAGTAAATCAAATACATACCTCCCAACGTTGGGTTAAGAAAGATGGACATTAAGAGTGGTGTTCATAGGCATGGCATTCTTTTTTTTTGCATAATAAAGCAGCTCTTTTACTGCCTGCCCTGTATCCCCCTATGGCCTTACCCTATACCTATATATACTCATACACATACTACGCTGCCCTTTCCTTGCTCCCCACCCCTTTTAAAAGGTCTCCACCCTATACAATGCCTCGCCCATTTCGCCTCCCTCCTCTCATTGTGCCTCCCTTCTCTGTCTCTGTTCTCTCCCTCATTATTGTCCCGCTTCCTCTGCTCCCGCTCCTCTTATTGTGCCGCTTCTTGCTCCCGCCTCTTGTTGTGACCCATCTCTACTGCCCCTCTTATTGGGACGACCAGGGCCTGCTCCCACTCTTATTGTGGCCTCCCTGTACTTCTGCTACTCCTTTTATTGTGCTCTATCACTGCACCCCCTTTATTTTGCCCCCTTTTTAATTTATGGCACCCCGCTTCTGCCCCCCCCCCCCCTCTAATTGTGCTCCCCTCTTATTATGGTCCCCTCCTCTTCTCGCCCCCCCCCCCTTATACCGACCCATCCCTCTCCTCTGCTCTCCTCTTATTTTGCCCTGTTCCCTGCCCCCTCTTTATTATGGCCCCGTTTTTGCTCCCCTTCTTATTATGTCCCCCCCCCTCTGCTTCCCCTCTAATTGTGGACTCCTCCTGCTCACACCCAAACTGCTCCCACCTCCTTAATTTTCCAGTGTTCGCTGCTCCCCCTCTGTTATGGCCCCCGAGGTCCTCTGTTAACACCCCTTCTGACGTCATTCGCATATCTTTAAAAGTTGATTTTAAAAAAGGAAGAATGCTATGGATAACACTATAAAAGATTACTACAGTCCCAAGTTCCTGGACCTAGGTTAATGTCCCTGGTTTAATTATGCTTGATTCGATGGTAGATTTACTTTAAAGGTTTTCTATACGATCAGATATGTAAACATAATAGAACCCCTCTCAGGAATTTTCTACTGTCTGACCTCATGCTGAAGAAGGCTTGTGGGCTATGGTCATGGTGAATGGGAGTGCGGAGAGAGGTATTATATTTATAACGCTCTCCAGTCACATATAAATTTTTTTTAAATCCGCGGAGTGGGCACTCCCTTTTGAACACATTTGATAATGCTGAAATCAAATTCCTGGACCTCTGACCTTCATTTAGATGAAAGTGCACATGAGATATGGGGGTCTTTCACTTATGTTGTTTTGAGGCAATGTCAAATAAACGGGAAAACCAAATGGTCACTTGCAACGCATATGGGATAGCTGCAGGTGAATATCTGTCTGGTGACACTATGTGTGCACTTTAACAATTCTATGCAATTTTATAAAATATCATGGTCCATTTTATTTTAAACCGTTTTTTAAGCATAAGAATGTTTTTTCAAGTTTGATTATTGCTCACACGACCTGTCTTCTTGTAGCTTGTAACTGTGGTTTTGGGATCCATGTTCGGAAGAGACGGGTCGATATCTCTGGGACTGAATCCATGCCGATCTGTCTTCCACATGGAACATCCTCTTCATTCAACAATGTTCAGTATGGCTGCCAGTAAGGCCTCAGTGTGATCCCTTCAAAGACAGACAACACCACATCTAGTCATGAAGTAACAGTTAATCACAGATTATCAGAAAATATCTGATTGCTAAATTCTATAAATAAGATGCGACAATATTTCACAACTACTGACTGGATAAATTGAGAATAGAAAGTAAAAAAGAAGAATGAATGACAGACCATCAATAATTAAATAAATACCTAAGTAAATAGATAAATAATAAGAAGAGAGAGAAAAGATAGAAAGATAAATGAGGAGTGAAAGTGAAGATAATGAAAGCAGGAATGCGAGCAAAAGAAAGGAGACAAGAACGAATGAAGAGAGAAGTGACATTAGCAATTATGATACAACAATCAGAAACAGGAAAAATCTTCACCAGTTTATATACAATCATCTCAAGTTCTACCATATAACTGAGAATAGGATACTGTGGGATGGGTTTAGTTTATTACAGGGATCACTGGACCTAAAAGTTATAGGTGGGTCCCATTTCAATATGAATACAATGGTAACTCATGTGATGCCAACAAATGAACGATATAGTAGCTCTGGTTGGTTATAAGACTTATAGGATTGGTGTCGGGACATCAAACCAATTTTACGGTAACAGGTAAAATGCATTGCATACCGGCAATAGAGACCGGACACTGCAGTACTCCCTCAGCCTCACATTGTGCATTTATATGTACCGTATTCTGACATTTCCATTTGTGTCAGTTAAGGAAATCGTAGACACTAAACTATAATAAACCGCTACCATACCCATCACCGCCGCTCCTCGTTCTCTCTTCCATCACCACAGACCTAGTCTACTAAGCTTGACATGCTGGATCTCCAGACAGTAAAATTTTATATTAGCAAACAGAGCGTGGGGACAAGATGTCCGCCGCTCCGGGCTGCTAATTTGTCACATCCTCCGCCATCCTACCGCTCCCGATGCTAGATGCACTTCTCACGTAACGTCACCTCTCTTTTCTCATGCTCTCCAGGAAAGTGCGGTGTATGATAATTAGCAGCCCGTAGCACTGGACATCTTGGTCCCCCCCCCGCTAATAAGGGGAGGCCGCTGCTGGACATGTTATTAATAAGGGGAGGCCACTGCTGGACATGTTATTACAAAATTAGGTTTTTTTCTAAAGGTGACACAGCACCCGAGTTTTGCTGGCGTATGCAATGCATTTTACATGTTACCGTTTGCCTGGTTTGCAAGCATTTGCATTTTTTGATTGATGGGAGTGTAAGCAGAGTTGCTCACACTTCAAGCAATGAAGAAAAACATTTTCAAACCAGCTAAATAACATTTAAAAACGCATCGTAAACATTGGGTGTGCCTGCACCATCCTACAAGTCTTATAACCACCAAGCTTACTATTACGTTCATCTGTTGCATCCACATGAGTTACCACTTGTATTTCATATTGAAATGGGCCCCACATATAACTCTTAGGTCCAGAGATCCCTGTAATAACTAAACCCATCCCAACAGTATCCCATTCTCATTTATATTGGTAGCACTTTGGACAACTGATTTTATGAAAAACTGGTGAAGATTTTTTGCTGTTTTCTCATTGTTTTATCATATTGTATTGTCACTTTCTCTCTTCATTCATTCCTTTTGTCCTTTCTCTTTCTCGCACTTCCTCTCTTTATTCCTTCCTCTCCTCATTTATCTTTCTCTCTTTTCCTCTCTCTCTCTTATTTATTTATTTCTGTCTAGTATCTTTTTTTACTTTCTTTCTCACTTTATCCAGTTAGTAGTTGTGAAATATTTGCCTGCATCTTATTTATAGACATTCAGCAATCAGATATTTTCTGATTAATCTGTGATTACTGTTACTTCCTGACTAGTGTGGTGTTGTCTTTCTTTAGAAGGATCACATTGAGCCTTACTGGCAGCCATACCTGCATTTTCTGAATGAAGAGGATGTTCCATGTGGAAGACAGATCCGGCCTGGATATTCACCAAAGAGATATCTGACCCGTCTCTTCCGAACATGGGATCCAAACACAGTTTACAAGCTACAAGAAGCAGGTCGGTGAGCAATATAATCAAACTTGAAAACATTCTTATGCTTAAAAAGGTTTAAAATAAAATGGGCCATATATTTTATAAAATTGCATGGAATTGTAAAGTGCACACAAGTGTCACCAGACAGATTTCACCTGCAGCTAATCCCTAATGCGTTACCCAAGTGACCATGTTGGTTTTCCCTTTTTATTTGGACATTGCCTCAAAACAACATAAGTGAAATGACCCCTATCTCATGTGCACTTTTCATCTAAATGAATGTAGAGGTCCAGAATTCTGGATTCATGCATCTCATAATGTGTCTCAAAGGGGTTGCCCAGGAATTTAAAAAAAATTTATATGTGACTTGGGAGGCTGTATAAATAACTAACCTCTCTCCGCACTCCCATTCACCCATGACCATAGCCACAAGCCTTCTTCAGCATGAGGTTCAGACAGTAGAAACTTCTTGAAGAGATGTCTATTATTTTTACATATCTGATCTATAGAAAACATTTAAAGTAAATCTACCATCAGAATCAAGCATAATAAACCAGGGACATTTACTCATAGGTCCAGGCACTGTGACTGTAGTAATCTTCTTATATTTGTTATCCATAGCATTCTTCCTTTTTTAAAATCAACTTTTACAATTATGCTAATGAGTCAGAAGGGGTGTTAACAGAGACCCTCTGGGGGCCATAACAAGAGGGGGAGCAGCGAACATGGAAAATTAAGAGGGGGAGCAGAGGAGGAGTCCACAATTAGAGGGGAAGCAGAGGAGGGGGGCATAATAAGAAGGGGAGCAAAAGGGGCCATAATAAGAGGGGGCAGGGAACAGGGCAAAATAAGAAGGAGAGCAGAGGATGGGTCGGTATTAAGGGGGGGGGGGCGAGCAGAGGAGGGGACCATAATAAGAGGGGAGCACAATTAGAGGGGGGGGGGGCAGAAGAGGGTGCCATAATAAAAGGGGGGCAAAATAAGAGGGGGTGCAGATGATAGAGCACAATAAAAGGAGTAGCAGAGACAGGGAGCACAATAAGAGTGGGAGCAGAGACCAGAGGTCCCAATAAGAGGGGCAGTAGAGATGGGGTCACAACAAGAGGGGGAGCATAGAAGCAGAGAAGCGGGCACAATAAGAGGGAGAACAGAGAAGGGAGGCACAATGAGAGGAGGAGGCGAATGGGGCATTGTATAGGGTGGAGACCTTTTAAAATGTGTGTGAACCACAGAAAGGGCCATATAGTGTATAGTATATATAGTGTATAGTGTAGGCCATAGGGGGATAAGGGGCATTGAAAGGGCATGGTTTATTATGCAAAAAATAATGAATGCCATGCTATGCACACCACTCTTAATGTCCCTCTTTATTCAACCCAAAGTTGGGAGGTATGTATTCTGATATACTACTTGCACCTACTTTGGTAGGGTCATAAGGTAAAAGTTCTCCATAAGGTAAGAGCTTGCCGATTAAGATTGCCTTATAGGAATGAAAAACAATACCACCTTTTGCTACCTTAAAAGGCAGCCCCCTTAACACCAAGTATGACCTACAAGAAGTCTAATGAGGCAGGATTAAGCCAAACCAATATATCTATTCCACAAGGAACAGACTCCCAACCAGGGGCGCTATGGGGCCCACAGTGTCAGGGGGCCCCATCATCCTATCTGACATACTAAAGAGTGGAGGACCTGCACCATTATATACATATTATGCTGCACATTGTACAGCATAACATGTATATAAGATATATGTGTTGTATATATGCTCTATATATGTGTATAAATGTGTGATTATAACTTGCATGTGTGAGTATACAAATATGTATATTTTTAAGTGAGAAGGGGGGCCCCAATGCAGAAGACTGCTATGGGGCCCTGCTTCTCCTAGTTAAGCCACTGCTCCCAACTGTAGACAGCACTGTTTCGATCTGGTTGGGTCTCTTCAGTAGAGCGTAGGGAACTGATTTGGCAATGTTAGAGGGAGTCGGGAATCTGTTCCTTCTGGAATAGATATACTGGTTTGGCTTAATCATCAACCCACATCATGTTATTAGACTTCTTGTAGGTCATACTTGGTGTTAAGGGGGCTGCCTTTGAAGGTAGGAAAAAGAGGCATTGTTTTCCATTTAACACCTTGGAAAACATATTTGCATACCTACTTTGGTAAATAGTCTAATTTAACACAGGCCTACATATGTGTAGTTGTTATTTGGAGATATGATATTGGAAGCTGCGATACACATCAGATATCATTGGTTTGTGGACACCATGTATCCCTTCCAGCAGACTTACTGCCAAGAGATGGCAGTAAGTCTTTTCAGGGCATCTCTTGTGATGGTTTATCTTCATCCATGTTAGAATCTTACAGCCTTATCCTTCTCATTGCCAATTAGGAAATAGCCACAAGGCCCTCATAAACATTGGATTTTTTTTTACCAGGCTTGTCATCACCAGAATATTGTGTATGGCTAGAGTTACTCTTAAAGGGATTTTCCTTTTTTTATTTTGAAAATGACTATAGTTTGAAGCAAAAAAAAATTTAGTAGTAGTTTGGATTTTAGGCTTAATTTGTTTTACATATATATTTATCTTGCTATAAAATGTTTACATAAAGATACCAGGTAATGTTATTTTCAGTGTCTACATTTATTTCTGTTTGTATATTTTTATGCTTTATAGGATGGATACTGTATGTTATCGGTCATTTAGGTTCTGGTAATGGATTTTTTACAAGACAGAACTGCATTCAAGGGATTAAATAGACATAGGAAAGTTTAGTATGACAGCAAAGCTCGTACAAGTGCTCCTAAGAGCCTGTTGTGCTTGTAATATGTTCACAGTATTGTACTTTTATATGGTTTTTACTACATTTTTCTATTTTATAGCAAAGGGAAGCTGTTAAATTGTTATACAAACATATTTGGAAAGAATTGTAAGATCCCTGATTTCTGCAAAGTTTTCATAGGGGTTCAAGGATGTGAACAGACAGAGGGGTCAAAACAGTCTTTTGTTTTTTTTCAGGAAGCCTTAGAGACTCAGTACAACTTCAACAGCTCACAGCCTCAGGAGACAGCGGTGGAAGACATCCAGACTTGTCATCTACTCCATTAAAGTATCATCGACTGCCTGTTTTCACCTCTCTGCCTTACTGGAGCAATGCAGATGTGTGCAGCACTCCAGGTATGCTTTCAGTCTCCAGCACTCTAAAGATGAACAAGATTCATGCTGGTTAATGTCTTATGATGCAGAAAAAACATTTATGGAGCACTTCAGTCATAACTGCTAGTTGTCAAGTCGGGAATTTTAAGGATTACTTTGAAGCAACAAGGAAATGTATAAGACATTTACCATCTCCTATTTCATGTGGTTTGCTTCACACACATAACATAGACTTTATTTCTGTGACCCTTTTTTTTGGTTCTTTTACAATAGACTCAATACATTTAAATGGAACCATGATGTAAGAATAGAGATAGACAATTGTTCATGTGATAATTTATATCCATACATTGTGCCTATTGTTTCCAGGACCTGAGGAGATGTGCTGCCCTCAGACAATCATGTGTATGCTAGTATATGAAAAAGTTAGAAAAAATTTTATATTTTCAAATCACAACTTAACGAGGTGTGGGGATTTGGCCCAGTAGAGACCGTGGTAGCGGGGTGCTGTGATGCAGTTCACGACAGTGACACCAAGGTACAGTCCAAAACAGGTCTCGCCTGCGTTTATTGCAGCAGAAAAATAAAATAGCCTTTACATTCAGGCATTAAACAAACAAAATCCTACCCGTCAGGGTGCTAACTATACAAGTATTCCACTAACTCACCACTATACAAAATCACTTGGCTGCTCCAGGCACAGAGGTCAGGGCTGTGTGCTCTCCAGCCTCCTTACAAAGAGACAACAACTTCAGCTCTGCTGAGCGGCCTTATGAGGCTAATTGGGCTGTTCCCACCACCTGTGTCCAAGGTGCTGGACACAAACCTCAGCACTAAGGCCTTGCATAATAGCAAAACCTAGGGGAAACATACCGCCCATCACAGTTAACCCCTTCAGTGTCTCACATATTTTTTTTTTCCTAGCTGAGCTGGCAGTAAATAATGCAGTGTTTTACTGACAAGGGCTATGCCCTGAAAGGACCCCTCACCCAGCAATTCTTTCATCCATGCACTCTATAGTACCTAGTATCTTGTGTGCTCTGAACCACCCACGCATGTGCTTATTATTATTGTGAGTTTTACTTTAGGCAGGACTTTACAAGGACATGAAGTGGCCTATATCAGTGAAAACCTCCACTGGCTTGAGGAGATCTGTAGAAAATTTATTTTACATATATATATATACTGTATATGTAAAGTGTCCCGAAAATAGCTAAATCCTCATCACCTTCATGAATCAAAGAAACCAATTGAAAATAGCTAAATCCTCATCACCTTCATGAATCAAAGAAACCAATTTACCGAACTTCAGTGCACAGTTATGCATTCTGACTATTTGCTTTCACTAGGAAACTTCAGTGCACAGTTATGCATTCTGACTATTTGCTTTCACTAGGACATTGTACCCCAGTGGAAGAGGAAAGTGGGAATGAAGAAGAAAAGGCATATGACAAGGAAATCCTGGAAATATATGGAAAAAGTTCAACTATACCAAGTGCAGCAACACTCCGAAAATCCAGTCCAGAAAGAAGAGAATCTCATGTTACACGTAGCTCCTGGAAAGTCAAAGAGCACTCCAATTCACATATGGTAAATGTATTAAAAAAGCAGTTATAAACGGTACTTTGAAAAGGATTTTGTGAAGTAGGTGGTAGCCTAGGGTAACACTAAAGAGGTTGGAAACAATTTATGAATTAAAAGAAAATTCTTGCCTTAAACATTTTGTAAGCTATGTAAACATGCATAATGTATGTCCAATGAGTTCCTGTTTTCATTGTAGTGGGGACAAAGTTCCAGTGCTTTATATTGACCATAATAAACCAAAGAAGATTTGGTCCTGACCCTATTGTGAAAAGTCACAATATGACAATTCTTAAAGGGGCTATTTTACTCCTTGGATCCAGATAAAGACCATGACTCACTAATTGTGCACTTACCAAATGAACCTTTGGACATAAAAAAGAGCACAAGCAATATTACCTACTGTGAGAGATATCATATTTCTCTCCAGACGCCATCTTGGTCAGCCATCTCATGAATAAGACACCATCTTCTGTAATCAAGAGATAATTTGTCCTTGCTGCTGTTTTCCTTCTTCTCTGCAGTGTCTGATTATCATGTTTTGACTATTGCCTTCACAGTACATTTAGTGATAAGATCCTGTTCCCCTGAGAACAGTGTTTTTTAGAAGAAACGATACACGATACGAGTCCATCAACATTATATTGGAAAAGTAGCCTAAGGGGTGGTGCTCAAAGTATACTCAATCTAACCTATAGTGTGATTGAATACAGTTACGACCATGTGTCTGTTTCTTTCTACGCTGTTCATCCCAGCGCTGGGAACTAAGACTCATATAATCACCTTACAACTGAGAGAGGGTTGTTGTAGCCCTGAATAAAATCTCTTAGTTATCAGACAAAGGTTCCAGGTATCAATGGACATTTGAGATATCATACAGCTCCCAATTACTCATCCTTTGCAATCTTTAATTTTTTCCTTTTTCATCAAATACTGTATTTTAGCAGGGTGAAGCACAGCAGACTCAGTCAAGTGGGAATGATACAATGAACAGTGTGACAGACCACCGCGAAAAGCCTCCAGCTCCTGTAGATGTGTCCTTTTTGGATGAAAATCATGCTGTACATCATGGAAAGCCTCATACAACTTTCTATGGTGGTCCTTTTGCAGGGCGAAGGAAATATCCACACAGTGAGTTACCATATCACAGTGACTATACTATTGTGACTAAACCAAGGGATTTTCTACCAGCTAATAGTGTTTTTTCTAAGGTCTTGCTGTTTAGCTCTTTTTTTTCAGTTACAGTGTATACAGGTAGTTTGAGACACGCCTAATGTCTCATCATTTGTCCATAATATTGCTCTTTGCAGCTGTCACATTCAAGGTTGTTTGCATTGTATAACAAGTTTACCAAGGCTCAGTAAGAAGTCAGTGCAAGAATAGATGATACATCAAGAGAGGAATAATCATGAAGTACAAATTACTAAACTACCAGTATGAAAAGGGATCAAGAAGAAACTGTGACACAAATACTGGAATGGAACCTAAAGGGTTACTTTAACTCTGATCCTACAGGCCTAAAGTAAAAAATTGGATAACTGCAAATTGACTCTTTATTACATTTTTGGCATATTTTATGGTTTAAGAAAGGTGTAACATTAGATAACTTGTTTATTGGTGATAACACAAAAGCAATTAATCCAATATTTTATCAAGATATATATATACATTGATACAAAGAATCAAATATATATTTAAAAACAGATCAGAAATAAATTAATTATATGTATTTGTTCTTTTTCATTACATTAAGGAATGTTTCTCCATTGCTAGACCCCCTAGGCCAGAGTACAATTTTTTCTGGTTATGTAACCTACAAACAAGCTACAGTAGAAGCAGGGCCATGCACACATCCTAATATTTTACAATATTTTAATCTTTTTTTAGTGTTCTCTCATTGTTCTGTTATTCATTCTGGAAATAAAATATATAGAACTGAGAATGACCTCTTCTCATGCATATTCATCCTTTTATCATTGTGCAACCAGTACTAAGTGTTTAGGAACACACATTTACATTGAATTTGTAACATTCAGATATCAATTTCATTCTGAAAATTCCAGTGGGAACAACTTAGGGTGTGGTCACATGTTGCAGTTACACCAGTATCACAATCAGTTTTTAGGTGGTTTTTGGTCCAGTTTAGTCTGGAAAAGATACTGCTTATAAGCGAAGAAAGAACTATGGTGCTCTTAGATATATAACAAGGCTTGTAGTTTATATTCATTCTCAAGAAATATTTAGTATTTTTCTTATACATGTTTGCTTAGTTCTGCATCACTTATATGTTGTTTGTTAATCATGTGCTATACAGGTAAGCAGCAAAGGGATTACATAGAACATCTTCCAGAAGGGGCATTCTTACCTCCAATTCCTCAATCTCTTGTCCAAGAAACAGAAGTCTTGAAAGATACAAACACTAAGGTCAGCTGTATAATTGAATTACACACCTGGTTTTTAAAAATATATCACTCAACCAGTTTGTGGAAGATATATAAGATTATGGTGTAAATAACTGTTTCTATGAAGAGTCCATTCAGAATGTCAATCCTCTGGGGAACTGCAAAAATAATTTGCTCATGTCATATTAAGGACAACAGGTCATCAGAAGATGACTATTTTTATGTGAAATATATCTTAATGATTTTAAAGGGGAGTTTTGGGGCCTCTGTCTAAGAAGTTGAATGTAGAGAGGCTCCTGTACTTGAGCCATCCAGTTTGAAAAACCACCTTGTAATATCATCTTTTCTCTGCAGGCCATTGCTTCTCCCAGTTATATCAGTCGGTTACCTACATAAATACATTGGAATAGGATTTCCACCCAAAATACTATAGTAAAATAGTATACAGTGTATAATAGCATTGCATATAATTGTGCCTAATGTATTGTCTCATTGACACTAAAAAAATACCAGAAAATATTTTACCTCCTTGAGAAAACCGCCTCATTATCCTTCCAGATTTCTAGAGGTAGATTTTCAGTTCCACCATGTGTTTTGCATCAGAAGATCACTTTGTGCTGTAATTTTAGGCGGTTGATATCTTTTTTCAGGTACAGGAACCCCTTAAGTTACCTCGAATTATTGAAGAACCCATCAAAATCCCACAAAGAAAGATAAGACGTCAAGCAACTGACCCACCAAAGGAACTTTTGATCATACCATTGCTTGTCCGCTTTGAGAATCAGAAAGTGCATCAGGATATTCATGCAGGGAAAGATGAAACCATTAACAATCAATATTTAACCTCTAATAATAATGAAGGTACGGTACACACTACTTCAACTAATATTATATGGAGACGAAATGTATTATTCCCTCTGGCCTATAGTGCTAGTTTTGCCACAAATATTACAGATATTAATATTATCATATAATTGGAACCCTATGCATTGCTACCACACCGCTACTTGTTAATGACATAATGATATTCATTCAATTAATATTATTCATAGAATACTAAGGGGCAGATGTATCAAGCTTGATGTTGACCCTGTCCCTTGGCCCTTACCCCTGAACCTGGCGCAGGTTATAAGTAGTGCTCAGGTGCAGGACGTCCCAACACTAGCACATACCTTGGCTTGGCACACAAGCCATGATGAATACCCTCCTAAATGTCTTGCTTTGTTTTAAATGTGTTATTGTAACCAGATACCAGGACACACAATTGCATCCTTCATAGCTCATCCATGTATTTTATCTCAGGAAGAAGCTTCTTGATGGATTTTCTTCCTGTCCTTCCACCACCTGATCCTTTGACCTCTTTCTTTTCTACCTTCTAATGCCACTTCCTACAGCCATGTCCCTACACTGACCCACATTCTTAATCTATCTCTGTCAGTTGTTATCTTTCCTGCTCCTTGCATATCCTTCTCCTGTTTGCAGCTATAAAAATGTGCAAAACAAGAGAATGTTATATAAAAATAATTACCATATATAAAAATCCTGATATATCTCATTTGTTTGTTTGTATGTTTGCTAATAATAGACGTGTCCTATTAAGAAGTTCCAGTGTAACTATGCTCCTCAGAACTTCTTTTATTGTAACTCTATACGCCGCTGTTATAGCAAAATAGAGTTACACAAATTATGGTAGTCAGTTTGGGACACTCTGGCTACATCACCAGAGCGCCTCAGAGCAACTGGTCTTATGCATGTCCTGGTCTGTCAGGACTGTGGACGGACAGGACCAGGCAGGGAAGTGAATCATTTATAAGACGAGTCGCTCTGAGGTGCTCCAGTGATGTAGCCAGATATTGACACAATAACAGCATATATAGTTATATTAAAAAAAGTCCTGAGGAGCATAGTTCCTCAGGAAATTCTTAGAAAAACACATCTACTTTTAGTAAACTCATGGTAGATGTCCTCTAAAATGGTTATACAGAGCCTGATTAGGTTACTTGCTTTAACCTTAAGAAGTATGTTCAATTTGTGTCTGAACATTATGGCACTGTCCCATTTATCTGAAATAAATTTCCATAAACAACCCCACTGATGCAATATGAGAATTTTTATCTTGGATTTGGGTAGGTCTGAACTACAACTATGCAAATTACAGAGGCCCAAAATGCTTGCTGCATGGCTTTCCTGGGTTAATATTGCTACTGTTTAGCAGGTCTTGGCCTTTGGCTATCCTCGGATACTCCACTACCCCCTGAGGCCTATCTGGCTGCCCATCTCAAATCCCCTTCATTATGGCACATATTGAACTCCCCCTCCTGGTCAGACCCAAGACTGAAGATTGCATAAAATGTCCAGGTTAGTCTAGAGGCAGACTAACCTGGTTTATATGGATCATGGTTTATACTGACATTCCTTTAGAAACCCCTCTTTGGAACAACTTAGGCCTTACACATATTACTGAGGAGGCTGACCCTAATTTTTGGGAGACTTATGGGGTCCACACTATTCTGCACATTTGTGATGACACCTCACTTTCTTCTTTTGACCAATGAGTGACTGAATACCGACTGCCATGACATAGTTTCTTTAGAACCCACCACATATTGTTTGAAAAATGTGTTCATCCAGCTGCAGATGGAAACACTGCTTAACCTCAAACATCTCTTGTGGTCGACAGGATCTCTAGTGATGAGACGCTCTGTCAGTCCTCAAAGCTTTGTGCTTTACTTCTGGCATTCCAGTACATTCATTTCTATTGATTATTAGCCAAGCAGACAACCATTAGAAGCTTGTGTGTTCTTAACCTTCTTTCTCACATATTATAAATGAGCAGAATTGTTTAGATGTTGTACAGATGCCAGTGGTCCAGCAGTGTAATATTATCCATTTAAGAAACAATAGGCCTATGAAGATGACACAGGAACATGAATTCCTGTCTCATTTGTAGCATGTGGTAACCCTAAATAAACATGTATACAAAGTTTCCTCTTGCTTTGATCCAAGGTGGGCAAACATTTTGTGGTGCTTCTTTCTTTGACATGCTCTTATTGAATGGTTTACTTCTATATGGATTCTATGCTTAGATGGCTTGCTTCACATTCAGGTGTGCAATCTACTTGTTTCCATTGTTTTCTTTCCGTTATAGTAAAAATGTTTAATAACATTTTCTGACTAAGTTTGCATGTAATGCTTTCTTTGGAAAAAACCCAATAACATTTTCTGCTTTTAGAATCTGCGGGTGGTAAATCAAAGAATGAGGAAGTCTTTAATGAAGAGCAAGTAGAGCCCCTGCCTACCATTGACGTACCCACAGCTGTGGCAGAGAGCAGATTCAAAACCCTTCAGATGGATATTGAATGGAACTTGGATGCTCACCCAGGTAGCCCATTCCTACATTTCATAAATGCATGGAAACTATGAGTAGTATGGACAGGTACACAAGAAAATATTTTGAAGATTCTGAGATTAGTTATGTTCATTTAGGGAATATGCTCAAGGTTTTTTGGGTTGTTTATGACCTGTCAACCAACACCACCAACTAACAGGATTTTCAGCAGCCTTTAGATATATATACTTAAGTGAATAGGGACTAAGCTGCAAAAAACTGAATAAGCCGCTACACAGAGAGCGGAGCTGTTCTTCTAGCTATATTCTGTGTAAATCGTAGAACAAGGTGCAGATTTGATAGTGATGGTCTGTCCTATGAATACCCCATAAATATCAATAAAACAGAAGAAAATAACAAACATAGAAGAAAGTTGAACCAGCACTTGTAGAAAAGGCAAAATGTGTGTTAAGAGAACCAATGTATTTCATACTTTTACATATTAGTTGTTACTGAAATTTGAACTTTTCTGCGAGGGGTGGATCAACATTCTCCTATTTTTTGGAATACGTTAATCTTTTCCCATCCAACATGCATGCGTCGTCTTCACAAGGAAGAATTGACTTTAGCAAGGGTGTATGAAAGATGATTAGTGAGATGACTGCCCTTATTTCTGGAAACCTTAAGACTAATATTGAATCATCAATGCTAATTGTGAACAGAGATTTACTTATTTCTTTTTTTTCTACTTCCAAGCATTAGTCAATACAGTTCTACAGTATTGAACAGTTTAAATTTTATTTTATGTTATTAATTTACTCCATTTATGGCTGCATTGACACCAACAAATAACATATGGCAAATACATTCTCCTATCATTTATACATGGAAAACTAAGATTCAAATGTAGTGCATATGTAAATTGCTATCATATGGTAATATAAGGGTTTAATCTGGGCTGTCTGTGTGACATCTCATTACAGAACACTTCAGTTGTCCTCTCCTCAGCCTGAAATGACTATTTGCCAGGAACAAACAACTGTGCAACAAATGTACTATAGATAAGAAAGAACTGTATAAAAAAGTGACCAAGACCAAGAGATCAATTATATACTTCCAAATGTCTCATCATCCATGACCTGTTCATAATACTTCATATGTGTGGGTATTATTATCTATAATGGGATTCTCCAGCGACATACAAGTTAGCCACTATCCACAGGATAGGGGCTAACTTGCTGATCAGAGGGGGTCTCAGTCATGGGACCCGCATGGATCACAAGTACCCCCATTTTGGCCAGAGAAGAAGAAAGCAGCCAGTCACTCATGCGCTTGCTGCTCCATCTATCTCTATGCTGCTGATGGAGAATGTTGAGTATAGCACTTAGGCTATGATGGTGGTACAATGAACCTCCATTCTCGTGATATGTGGGGGTCCCATCATTGAAACCCCCACTGATCAGCAAGTTAGCCCCTATCCCGTGGACAGGGGATAACTTGTATGTCACTGGAGAACCCCTTCAAACCCTTCCCACATCACGGGGAGTCATCTCAATACATGACAGAAATCAGGGGATAAAGTAGCTAAAAGAAATAAACAAAATAAAAACAAATGTAAGAATTGAATTAATAAAAATTATTAACAAGCAGATAAAACAAAGGGTCCAGACATACAGTCATTGATAAATATTTGTTGTAATTTGTTCATTGACTGTTATTGTGAAACTGAGAAAATATTCCAACAAATCAGTTTGGGAATTTCTTGGCTTGCTTTCCACCTGTACCCAAACACTTCAGCTGAATGCTTGTCTAGTCAACCGCTTATAACTCCGGCATTTATGTACGCAACAGAATCAGCTGAGCATGTTTTTTAATGGGTAGAGAGGAGTACATCAATTTTAGACACAGCAGCTTTTCTGCTGTCGGAATGAAGAATTGGGCATAGTAAAGTTCCTCATGTCTGATTCTGACATCACCTGACATGGAAAGTAGAAGGATCCAATACACATTAAATAGTTGGCTGGTCCCACCAGAATCATAATCAATGCATGTAGAAAGGAGCATGGATATGGTTTCCATAACTGAGTAGACTGACATTGGCAAAAGATATCATTAGCTGAAGGAAGAATACTGACATTACAGTAATAAGATCCCTTATTGCACAAATGCAAGTAAACAAAGAAGCCTGAAAACTTAGAACACCATGGCACCTAGAAACTGTCTCACAAATTAGCAGAAAACATTTAAAGAAGTGCACAACATCAAATAAAACTGTAGTCATATATGTTGCTAGAAAACTTGCAAGAAAAAAACTTGATGGTCAACTGTAAATTGTGGTATTGCATTGACTTATAAATCATAGGGAACTTTGGGGGAGATTCATCACGCTTATTAAGAAGGCACATGCATCTCCGCGTCCCTGACAGTTTTCTGGCGTCTCTGAACTACATCCCACTTTGGGTGTATAGGGACGAAGTCTTAATGAATTATGTCATTATGCAACCATAGCGGTATACTGGCCATACACATTAGATAAGTAACTGCAGTCTTTGGCTGAACAAGGGGGATGTAGGGTAATCTGATGTGTATTTATTTCGGCTTGAGAAGAATGCCACCAAAAAAATTACAATAACATTACTTTTGCTCAAAATCAGCATGATAAACCAGGGAAACTTACTCATAAATTCAGGCACTCTGCTGTAATGTTATTACATTTATTATCCTGGCCTCCTTCTTTCTAACATCAACTGTCTAAACTATGCTAATGAGCCTGAAGGGCATGTTATCAGATCCCCTCAGTGTTTCAGCTTCACAGACTGTTAGAATGTCTCCACCTCCCTCTCAGCATTTCTCCCCTCCCTCTGCCTGATGTAATCTCACTGTAGCAGAGGAAGTTATAGCCCTCATTCCATTAGCATAATTTTAAAAGTTGATTTTAGAAGGAAGGAGGCTACGGATAACAAATATAGGAAGATTACCACAGACATGGTGCCTGGATCTATAAGTAAGTACTCATGGTTTCTCATGCTAGATTTTAATGATAGATTTTCTTTAAAATTTAGTTTTTAAATTTAGGTTTAGTTTTTAACACAAGCATCTACTGCCTTTTTTTACACTTAGACACTAGTCCCATTTACAGTTCCTTATAGATACCCACTGCCCATAAATACACGTCTGGTTCATGATATTCTTTGTATTCTGCCCTTTCCCAATACATTTAATATAATTCATACATTACACATTTTGCTTTTTTCCTTTCTCCCCAAAATCTTCCACTGAAATATGTTCCTAGGATTGAATATAAAGCGGTGTATGAGTCATATATACACACATACTTCACTGGTAATTCCAGTACAGGACTTGGCTCTGGATCAGGAAACAAAACGTGACTAAACGAAACTAATTTAAAACCTTTGTTTTATAAAGAATTTGGCAGCGACAATTCATCCCTTTAGGACTCTTGTATTGGAGTGGTTTCAGAGAGAGCTGCACTGTAGACCCATGAAATGAACAGATGATTTCAGTATAAAAAGTTGGTGATTGATTTTCCTCCTGAGCTTGTATCATCCATCCATGATCAGTTAGAAAGTATTATGTTAAATTATGGGGATCAGTTGCATTTCAGTCCTGGGAAGATTTGTGGATTAAAGGGCTTTATTTTAGATGATAGATATTTTTTATGATTTTTTACACATCAGGGAATATTAATTGTAAGAATAACATCAAAATCACAAAAAGGATGTTGCAAGCTGTAGTAGGGACTTTCACACTTCCAGTAGTTGCTGCTGGAGGTTGTTGATTGTTCGTGCAAAGATGTAGGGAAGAGAAGAGCAAAGGAATCATTTGAATAGATGTGTGAGGTGCTGCAACCAACATTATTATTATTCAACTACTGTTAATGGTAGGATTTTATCTAACTAAGAGCTGCACTAGAGTTTACGAAGAGTTATGCAATGTAACATTGTACCAATCTCTCCATATATCAATACATTAACCTTTTTTAAAAAAAAAAAATGAAGAATATATTCATACAATTAATTTTAATTAATAATAATCTTTATGTTTTTCTAATAATAATAATCTCTAATTTATATAGCGCCATCGTATTCCGTAGCGCTTTACAAATCACAGTGAACATATGCAAAGAATATACTAGTCATAAAAAGTATAAATGTATAAAATAAATGATACATTTTAAATTAACACTACCAGGACTACCTTTACAATACATATAATAGCTGTTCACAAGTGTGTGTTTGAGAATATGAATACTATTCAGTACAATTTCCTTGGTTACCCACCATGTCTAATAATTGAATTTACAATATACAAAATATGCCACCTCTGACTTATATAAGAATTTGACTTAAGAACAAACCTAAAGAACCAATCTTTTATATAACCCAGGGGCTGCCTCTACATGTGTATCTGCTAAACCTGGAGATTTTGATGGGATCCCAACTATCCCCATTAAATTCACTACCCCCCAATTAATGGACCCCAATTTACAACTGCTTTATTTTTCCTTTGTTCTCATCTAGATAACCTCTTAAAGTGGCATCTGCCCTCTTCTATTCGGCACACATACACCTCCCAGGCAAACCAAGAGGGTATGTGTATGGGTGGCTGTTCAGTAAACTTCTATATTAAGAGTATGCCCAACTTTTGTTTATACCACCTATTATCCTTTTCTCAACAAAACTTTGGCATCAGTGTGACACACATAACACATGTTCAATCACATAACAAAAAAAGAGTCTCATAAACTTCATAAATGCAGTGTAACACATGTGCAGCAGTCATCAGCCACATATTGCACTAGCAATTCTTGCCATGGCAATTTAATTTATTTATTTATAAGAAAGTTGCCTTAAAGACATAAAAGAAAAAGTTAATAATAGAACATGAGATTCCAATTTCTAAAAAATTATGCTTTAAAATTAGTGTTGAATTTGATACAGAATAGATTTTGCTTAGTGACTAATTTTCTATATATTTTTTTAGATATTATTTAAAAATAACTTGTAAGTCATTAAGGATTAAGGCTCTACTTATGTTTTGCCTATGGTTGCAACTCCAGAGCTAGGTTTAGACAGTTAGGTTTTTTCATGCAATTTCTAAATATAAAGCCAGAAAGGAGCTTAAAAATATATTATAAATGCCATGTATGATGTGATCCACTCCTGCTTTTGGCTGCAAAAACTACATTAAAACCTGAAGGTGTGACCATCTAAAACTTTCCAGCTCAAAAAAATTCAGAAAAAAATACTATATAAAAATACTATTTAATGACATTATATTTTCCCATCAATTTAAAAATTTATACTTTGGCAAAAGTTTCTTCAAAGAAGCCACAAATTATTTCACTACTTATCTAATTAGTTCTCTATGCTTAGGTGCGAGAACTTTGGGCAATGTACAGCACATTCTATGCTCATTAAGACAAGCTTAAATATTCATCACCATCGAAATGCTTCAGCTCGCTCAATAATTTGCAGTTTTCATCCTCACCTATGAGCAGCCCCTTTTCGTCAGTTCTTACATGAAGCCTTTCTTAATTTATTACATGGCCTCAAAAGTCATTTTACCACTGCTATTTTACCAACCTTGACTAGTGAAATCCCAGACTGTTTCCTTAATATCTTATCATTATACAGTGATCCATCCCATAATGAAAATGTTATAATTGCAGTTACTAGTAGACTGGAAGACATACATTTTTAAATAACTGCATAGAAAAGCAGCCCAGCCCGTAAAGTTGACCCCATTACTTCTCTATGTTTTTGTGGAGATCAGTATGGTCTCCTTTTGTGCTAGTTGTATTATATTCCTTATTTTCCAAGCTTAGGTGACCAGTTACGGTAGTTTATTTTGTGGCCTATGTGTTTGAGACATTTCTGTGAGATATATGTATTTTATAAAATGATGCTGGGGGACCACTGTTCTTTATCCTCCATGAAAAAGACCATACTAGCCTCCAAATTAGGTCAGCTCCCCAGGAAAAACTAGGCTTAGCCAATGATCCTACATTTACTGGATGTCTTATGGTTATGTCAGAAATGTCTATAATGACAATTAGAATTTCCAAATAAATGTGTCAAATCAATGTGCTAAATTGTCTACAGCCAACTCTCTCATTTTGTCATTATTTCATTATACAAGATGGGGATCTAGCCCCAGAAGCCCCTTCACTAGGTTTACTACCCCCAATAAATGGCAAGAAGGGACCTGGAAACCAAAGCAGCATGGCGAATTTAAAGGCACCCAATGCCAGCAATAATGCCAGTTCAATAAACTCAAAAGGTCTGCCCACTGGTATCATTAGAGGATCGCTCCCTGAAGAACTCAAAGGTAAGTTAACATGGTGATGGTCAGGGTTCTACAGAATCTTACAAAACGAAATGCATTGTACATTTTATATTGTGTTATAACTTGCCTTATGTGAGCTACCTATGACACACTGGGGATATTTATCAGGTCTTGCATGCCGGTTTTCTGATGTACAAGCCCTGAAATTGTGATTTTTTTTCTTACTTTATGCCACCTCCATGGCAAATGTGGAGGTGTCAAAAAGGAGTGTGAAGTGTGGAGGAATGTAAAGGTGGGCATGTCCAATGGTGGAGTAAACCAGCATTGCGCACTCCTACCCTAGTGCCTCTGCAAATAAACATAGCCTGGCAAACAAAAGTACGATTTAAGTCAGACAGGGCCTGGTTTAGAATTGCCGAAGGGGTGCGGAGCCTACTCATATATCAGGCACGCAAGAGGGGTGCGGAGAACTTATAGCATATCATTATCATCATATGATAAATAACTGCCACTTTCATTGAAAACATAACTTTATGTTACATTATATGGATTATCAAATTGTCTTTGTAATTTACAGAAATCTTGAAAAAAAATGATAAAATATATATTTAATATAGCATGATAATATATTAACTGCCATGGATAGATCACTATTTTGGTATTAAATTGCAACTGCTTTGTAACCTGTTTAGCAGGTTTAACAACCTAATAAATAGTGGGTATCCATTTGGATATCAAGAAATGCAGGAACAAAGAGCTCACAGTAAAATATTCCTTGTCTTGCATGTTGATAGCAGGAAAGTAGCAGCCACTATCATGGAAAATCACAGTGATGTCATTACCAGAATGTGAAAATGAGAACCCTTGTTCTAATAAGACCCAGACAACTCCCTGGTTTAGGATCTGCTCTACGCATTGTGTTATTACTTGCATATCAGTAGACTATGATGTCATCCTTGGCTGGCATGTGGTGCATGCGAGGCATGGGATCCCATGACTCCCTAGCTTGACAATTAGAGGGTGTTTTTCACTCCATCATAGGCGTGTCCTTATGTACGTACATATTTCATCTTTGGCCATTTTCACACAAAGTTTTTGGTTTGGCCTTAAATAGCATGTTAAATACCTGCAGTTCAAAGCATTGACAAGCTGTATTTTACCTGCATTTTTAGTATTTGTATCGTTTTTTTTTCTACATGCATTTTTCCTAAGTGAATTCAGCATCCATCCATGCACAGCCAGGTGCTCCATTCATTCGGAGGTACACAGGGAACACATTTAAGATTTCTGTTTTCAAGGATTGATAACTAGAAGGCTGAAAACATGTATACACTTATGACTTCTCACACATGCCAGTGTATTGTGAACAGTGGTGTAAATAGGAGAGACAGGGCCCTATTGCAGACTTCCAAATAGGACCCTATTCATTCAATTTGTCTTCCCATAAGCATTGGGTCAAAACTGAGAATTTTTTCCAACAAAAACAAACACAGCACATTGAATATTTAGCACATTTTCTTTTAGTATAAATATAATGGGAATCACCTAGAAACTAAGAATTACCACAGAAATTGAGATGAGCAAATCTATTTGTTGGTTGGTAGATTTGGCATGAATTCACCACCAAAGTGAATCCAAAATGTTTCTGCTTAATCTGTCAGTGATGCTGGGCCCCAGCTGCAAAATATCCACTAGACTGCCCGACTATGATGTGTTATTAATATTACTCTATGGTCCCAACATATGTGGTCCTGGTTCTACCTTATGTTCATGCCATGGATTCCATAGCAAAAATATATATAGGATTTTTCTAACTTGTAATTACACTGTGGGAACATAATTGTAGGAAATCTACCATAAAAATCAAGCACGGATAAACCAGGGCCACTTACCCATACAGTAGGTCCAGACTGTGGTAATCTTCTTATATTTCTTTTCCATGGCTACCTTCCTCCTAAAATAAACTTTTAAATTATGCTAATGAGCTCTGGTGGGTGTTTCCAGAGCCCCTCAGTGCTGCAGGGTCCAAGGCTATTACATTGACTATAACATAGTGATGGGTTATTAGCGACCAAGTCGGCACAAAGAACCGTCTCTTTCCAGTGAATGATGGCAGCCAGCTCCTACCTGAGAGCTGAGCTGTTTAGCTATATGCTTCTGATTACACTAAAGAGGGGCAGGCCAGGAAGGAGGACAGGACATTTGACATTTATTGGGGTCTCTCCTCTATTTCTAATAAAATCATCCTATACTAATCGGCTCCTGGCAGTGAGGCAGTGGCTCAGTTTACCCTGCCCCTTAATAGCTGACTTTGCCCCTGAATGGAGACTCCCTATATTATATTTAATAAGGGCCAGAAAAGCCAGCTCTTTTCAGTGAGCAGAGCCGGATGATCCAACTCACTGAAAAGAGCTGGCTTCCCTTTTTTAGTCTCCCCCTCTCTCTCCCTCCTTCCTCTGCCTGTGCAATCTACCAGCAGCAGGAAGTGCAGGGGAAGGGAGAGCTGCTCTGATTGTTGTAATAACCAGTGAAAAGACATAATTGGTGGAAAACACCTCCCAGAACCCCTCCAACTCATTACCATAATTGTGAAAGTTGATGTTAGAGGGAATGAGGCCACAGATAACAAATATAAGCAGATTACCACAGTCATGGTGCCTGGATCTATGAGTAAGTGTCACTGGTTTATCATGACTATTTTGATGGTAGATTTTCTTTAAAGCTTCTTTCCTAGATTACCCCATAATTGTCTGGGATATGGTAGATTACTGATCCATTCTATTATAATAATATGGCCAATCTATCCTTAGCTGGTTTTATTGAGTGTGAGTTTTAATTGATTTAATAAAGGTTACATTTTAGCTTTGCGTATGTCCCCCTTACCACCTCCCTATTTACACTCAAAGATAACAAAATGTACTATTTTATGTATGTGTATAAAATTATAATTTTTTTGTTTATTCATTCTATTGTACCTGCTGGTTATAACGGATTAATCTGTACCTCTGTTTCCTCTGTTTCCAGAGTGCTGTAAAGGCAGTTCTGTGGGAAGCCTTATAATGGGCCCGGATGGGGAGATAGTGTGCCTCTCTCTAATGGGAGCAACGCGGGATGCAGACATTCCCATTCGTTTTGATTTCATTGTTGAGGAAGAAGGAGAAGGTAACATTGGTATTAAAACATTTAAACATTGGTATTAAAACATTATAAACATTTATATTAAAGAATATAAATTGATTTGGCCTGATGTTCAGGGCCAGATTAGCCATTATGGGGCTATTATACCCCCCTAATCCACAACTCTGCTCCAAATGAAATATAAAGGAATCTATTGCTCTCTGTTCTGCAATAGTGTTACACTTTATCAGGGTTCCAAGGACACAGATACAGTTTATAGAATGAGTTTAGGGAATGTGAGTAGGTTCTCACTTCTCCCTCTAGTGAGTAGGCTCCCACTTCTCCCTCTTGTGAGTAGGCTCCCACTTCTCCCTCTTCTGCATATCAGATTTTTTCTTTTTTTTTTTTAATTGGGCCAAGAGAACTTGCATCCCAACACTATATGGGATCCCCATGCACTTGCAAGGCAGGCTTTATAGTGTCCCTGGTCATGTCTAGGAATATGTTTTTCCTGCAGTGGTAGGCCCTGCAATCACTTATCCCTATTAAAATAAAGATCCATCCATGGATGCATTGGATCTGCCAGAACAAGATCTGCTCCTAGAGAGACATTCTGTAGTCAAGCACGTAAAGGGGTCAGAGATCTAGCCATCTATTTCTAACATAAGTAATGTACATTTGTATAAAAAAGACAACCCTCTTGTCTTGTTAGAGACTAAAAGATCTATTAAATATTTGTACTTTGCGACCTTGGTTCTTAATCTGTTGTTGTCCTCCATGAAAAAGATGGGCTAATAGAAAGGAGGCTGTTTTTTGGGGGGTGCTGACAAGTGCAGATGTATAAACATGTGTGTTCCATTTATAGAACTACTCTGGTGGGCTGTGACGGGCTGTCCTGGAGCTGTAGTACTCCAAGCAGATTAACCCTTTGTTGCATATTAGAGATTGTATTGCAATCACTGCTTAAGATGTATTTGTTGCAGCCTATAAAACTTTGTGTATGACAGCAACTATTCTGTGCACACTGGGAAAGTTCTCAACCACAGGGCATAAATAACCTTAATATACAGCATTATGTTCTGTAGGGATAAAGGACTATACAGGCAGCCAACTAGAAACTGAAATATTATTACATTACTGATTTATGGCCAGTGAAAAGAGGGCTGGAAAGTGAAGTTCATTAGACATTGATGGGTCGCAGTAGGTTCTTATTAGTGATTTCTGAGCCACGGGGGAGAGAACAGTTCAAAACTCCCCTTATATTTTCAGTGGTGAAACTGGTTCGAGAAGCGGCCCCTCCTTCCCCTTGAAGCTTTCACATAACCGTCCACCCCTGGTTTTGCCCCTTCCACCCATCGGCTCCAGACTAAATCAATAGTCCACACTTGCAGGCTTGACTCCATCACACTGTGATTGTCAGGAAGAAAAACAAACCTCGCTGACAAAGGTCCCAGCAGAGAGCAAAGAATACAAGACTGGGTGAATGTCAGACAGATGTCCAGAAAAGGAAAAAAAAACTGAAAAGAAAAATATCCAAGGTGTTTGTTATTATTATAGGATTTTCCTTTTTTATGCAGGTTTTTTTTACTTTATGTGTATGTTTGCCTTTATTTCCCCTCTGCTTTATAACATTATTTACAAGAGGATGCTAATTGGGGGATCTGCTTTAGACCTATATTTTATGGACTCACCACTTAACACTACTCTACTTGTAAACACAACTGTAATTACTACGTTGTTAATTAAGCCAAAGCCACCAATGTACGGTACATAATGTTTACTATCATAATTTCCAGTTTCTTTTAGTCCCCATCTTTGTATTGACATAGCAGTAGGTCCCAGATTATTTGCTGTTCGTACAAAATTAGATGACATTTTTAGAGGAGTACCGTCATATGAAGCATATTTACACTCCTTGTTAGAGGGGCTCCCCAACTCATTTTTAAGTTCTCAGCAGTGACATTCTGCATGTGCCTAAGGTCGCTGCTGAGGCATGTGACTGGCTGCAGGGGTCATAAGGCAATAACAGAATAATAGAACAGCACTGATGACATCCACTGGTTCTCTGTAAACAGTGGCCACTGGTAATGGAGAAATGAGTAAGGTGGGTAAACTTTTTATTTTAATTCCAACAGGTACAGAGCATTATTTTAAAATTTAAGGGGTTCTGCCATTTGGACATACACATTTAATAATCCATCATATATATATTTATGGGAAATTATCTTCACACGGGTAATTTTCTTTATATCATGCAATTCAAGAAATATATATTTTTATATATACTGTATATTCCGGCGTATAAGACGACCTGGTGTATGAGACGACCCCCCTACTTTCCTGTTAAAATATAGAGTTTAAGATATATTCGCCGTATAAGACTACCCCTTTTCCAACGCATACAAAACACCGGTAAAAATAAAAAAAAACAGATTTGAATTTAACATGGTCCTTTTTTTAATTTAAATTCTTATGACATGCAGGTATATAGCAGGAAAACTGTCGCTCATAAACATAAGGCATACAACAACAACATTACCATCGTCCATTTTACTGTAAATGTTACCATACTGTACCTTAAATTTTTATTTTATTAAATATTCCATGCCATGCAATGAAAATGGTGAAAAAACACATTTGCGCCATTTTCTTGTGGGCTTGGATATTACGTCTTTAACTGAGCGCCCCAAATGACATGTCTACTTTATTCTTTGGGTCGGTATGATTAAGGGGATACCAAATTTGTATAGGTTTTATAATGTTTTCATACATTTGCAAAAATGAAAACCTCCTGTACAAAAAAGATTTTTTTATATTTTTCAAAATGGCAAAAAAGTGCCATTTTCGACTTTGGGCGCTATTTTCCGTTACGGGGTTAAACGCATTGAAAAACCGTTATCATATTTTGATAGATCGGGCATTTTCAGACATTTCAATACCTGATGTGTTTATGATTTTTACTGTTTATTTATATTTATGTCAGTTCTAGGGAAAGGGGGGTGATTTGAAATTTTAGGTTTTTTTATTATAATTTTTTTTTACTTTAACCCTAGGTTGTCTGATCGATCCTATCATATACTGCCATACTACAGTATGGCAGTATATGGGGATTTTCCTCCTCATTCATTACAATGTGCTATCAGCACATTGTAATGAAGGGGTTAAAACGAAATAGCCTCGGGTCTTCGGAAGACCCGAGGACCCGATGCAGCAATATGCAGCAAAGACTTACCGGCTATGGAGAGGGCTCAGCCCGTGAGCCCTCTCCATGCAGCGCGACCCGACCGCCGCCGTGAATACACGGTGGGCGGTCAATTATCGGCGTATAAGACGACCCCAGACCAGACAGAAGATTTTTCTGTCTTCAAAAGTCGTCTTATACGCTGGAATATACGGTAAATTAGTCCAGCAGCACCAAAAAGCATGAAAAAACTGTGGGTGCAGAACCCAAAAATACTGGTCTTGACACACCAGACAATAATAATCCAAAAAGAAAAGAGAGTACACTCCAAATTGAATGTGAACAAACGGATGAGTGCTTTATTATCCCAATTCTTATATATATATACACATATATATTTCTTGAATTGCATGATATAAAGAAAATTACCTGTGTGAAGATAATTTCCCATAAGTGTCTACACAGGTCCGGCTCCAGGTTTTAGTGGGCCCCTGGGGGATAGAGCCTCAGTAAGCCCCTTCATGGGCCACCCTCCAGTAGCCACACTGCCGCCCCTCCCCCTGTAGACACACTGTGTCCCCCCTCCAGCTACACTGTCCCCCCTCCCTCTGTACACACACTGTATCCCCTCGACTCCAGCTAAACTGTCATCCCTTCCCCTGTACACACACTGTATCCCCCCACTCCAGCTACACTGCGCCCCCACTCCAGCTACACTGTCCTCCCACCCCCTGTACACACACTGTATCCCCCCTTCCAGCTATACTGCCCCCTGCAGCTACACTGCCCCCTCCCCTTCCAGCTACACTCACCTTTTCTCATTCCCCCGAAGCTGCGCAGGAACAGCCACCATCAATCTTTGGCATGCGCACGCTGTATGCGTCGGCTCTGGCACACATGATCTGATGACGTCATGATGTGCGCCGGCTTCAGAGGAGTCGCATACAGCGGAGAGCGCCGCTTTGGGGGAACGAGGACAGGTGAGTTTCGGATTCTGTTTCTATGCTGCGCTCCCGATGAGCGGAGCATAAAGGCAGTAAACAACACCAGCCGGAAGGGGATAATTTGTACCAGTGTCTCAAAGTGACACTGGTACAATTGATTCGGAGGCCCAAGTGGTTCGGAGCCCCACCAGCGCCTGGCCTGTGTCTACATGTTGTCTCTTAGAAACAAGCTAGCTATCCTTGGATACATACTACAAACCCCCGCAATTTAAATTTTTCTTCATAATGTTCAATTGAAAAAATGTATGTGTGTATATATATATATATATATATATATATATATATTATATATGGTAAATTAATGGTATGTATATTGATAAAAGGGTTGTCCCTTATCCACAAGATAATTGGTGATTGCTGACTGCTGGCACTCCACTGATGAGAACCCCATGAGAACAGGAGCCTGTTCCCACTAATTGATAGTGTTAGATCGGGCATTCATCCAGCTGCTCCATTCAATACTTTAGGAGCATTATAAATTGCCAAGCACCGTGGCTTAGCAATCTCTGGCACTCTCATAGACAGTACATGGAAATACAGCAAAAAACTCAATGCTATGCTCAACAATCTCTGACATTCCCTTACTGGGACCCATGTTTTGATGTTTGGTGGGTGTCCCACATTGTGCAGTTTTTTTATGTTCTTATTTTTTAGAACCCAAAACTATGAGTAAATGTAGGAATAATGTAGGCTTGTACAGAAGAACCTTTTATTTCCAATCATGTTTCTTTTATTAAATTATTTAGCATTTTACAACAAAAACAGTCACAAGCAATCCCCTCCCTCCTTTCCCTATGCATAGGAACATTTAAACTAAATAATTAAAACTGACTAGATACCCATAAACGGTAATATTACAGAAGCTCTTCTCTGCAGCATAGTGCATGTCAGCCATATAGCTTGTTCTTACAGCTCTTTACATAGCCATTGATCAGAAGAAAAATATTCATGTTGTGACACAACAAAAAATTTCTATAGCCAACTGTATTGCTGACCAAAAGAATCGCCAGGCTTCATAAATATGGGGATTATTTATTAGTGTTTCTATGGCATTTTCTGTTGTAGAAGCACTGAAATAATCACAATTTCTTGCACTCTGCCACATGGCGGTGCAACCGACCCCCCCCCCCCCCCCGCATCCCCGCATTCATGCCCCATGCATATATACTTTTTACTCAAAATTACACCAGGTTCTACCTTTCATAGTTTTGCCTAGGGGTGCTGCCGCCCGAAAGGATACCTAGGCTTCTTAATGTAACTGCTGCAAAATGGGGGGGAGGGAGTGCAATCATGTGCCACCACATGGTATTTATTGGAAATGTTTGGTATGTATTAAACACTTCAAGAATGAGGTTGTCTTCTTTTGGAACATCACAGAATATTGCGTTACTGAGGCAAAATTAGGTGTAATGAAGCATAAATGTAAATCTCTTCTAGAACAACTGCAGAAGAAAAGAGGAATTACACACAAATACATAAGTAAGAGGTGATAGGAGCAGATTTCCTCGCTAATGGCTCCTAGACCAAATAAACTTGCCCACAGAACATCTTTTAATTACATATTCAGATTTAGTAGTCTCCCACTTATAGGTGATTTTTTTCATTGCAGGATTCCTTAAAGGAAAACTACCATTTGATTTCATGCATTATGAACCAAACATACCTTGAGAATGCTGTAGCTACACTGATGCAGAAGCATATCTTGTTTAACATTCAAGACCTTGGGAAAGCTGGATTGCTTCCGCCTGCCGTTAAAACATACCTTACACAGAGTTTTCTGAACTGTCCAGAGGGGACTAATCAACCTTTGCTGGATCACTCATACACAGCACCTGGGGGGGGGTGCAGCGATTGATTACTTCTGCCTGTCAGGCACAACACAGTGATTACATCATTTTCTCGAGCAGTGCATACTATTCCAATCTGGGCATTCACATTTAATTTAATTCATTTTCCATATGTAAACATTTCTTCAATTGGATCTTATTTAAAAAAAAAATGTTCTTGTGTGCAGATAATTTCTCATAAATGGAGCTATGTTGTCCCTTAGAAACAAGATGGCTTCCTCGGTTACGACCACCCTGCAGTCTGGCAGCGGTGGCCAGACATTTGCTATTGAGTCCTGTCTGACCACTTAGATTCAGCGATCATTACTTCAGAACGGCTGTGGGACCTGCAGTAACTTCTGGACATTACATATACAAAAACCTTTTGTTTCTTTGTGCAATCCCTCCAGCAGACGTGGTCATATCCAAGGACACAGTCTTGTTTCTAATGGACCATAAGACTACATTTATGAGAAATTCTCTTCACACAGGTAAATTTCTTTTGATAACATCTAAATGTTTATAAATGGCAGATTAATGAAATTGAATGTGAATGCCAAGAAGAGAATATCCCTTTAATATGAGAGGAGAAGCACTGAGCCAGGCACAGAAGTGACAAAGCCTCATTATCATAATTTTATAATTGTTTTTTCAGCAAAGCCACTCAGCACAGGGAGAAAACAAGATATGTGCCTGCATCAGTGTATCTACAGCATTCTCAAGTTATGTTTGGTTCATAATGCATGAAATCAATTGTTAGATTTCCTTTAATTCCATGACACTCTACTGCCATAGTTCAGTCATAATGATAACCTAGAAATTACTTTTAACGTCTTATCCATGTTTTCCTTCCTAATAACTTGACATTCTACTTGTTATGTACTGATCAAATGATACCCTGACATCCTTAAACTACAATGTGAACTGAGTGTTAATGGGTTTAAACAATGTGTAATCAGTGTTACATGAATGATGTCACTTGAGTGTGCTTTTCATTAAGACCATGTTCCATTATAATCCCGTCTTATCTCTGTGACTTCTCCATTGCCTTCCAGAGGAATCCGCAGGTCAGGAAGAACAATGGTCTGGAAGTCAGCAGGATTCTGAGAAAGGTAGGAGATGCTGCAGAGCAGAGATAATTGGGTATCAGGTAAGAAGCGTCAGTGAGTGATAATTAATGGTGCTGTCACACGTTGTTGGTAAGTATTCTAGTATTAGATAACACTTGCAATGCCATTAGTGTAAAATACCAGCTAAATAAACCTCTCTGCCATCAGTTATGCCAATTTGATAACCTTAAAAGCCAGCTTTATCTATTAACTTGATCATCTCCCCTACGTACATGGACCAATCAATGTGCCGTGATCAGGGAGAACACTGGTAGCAGATATCCACTATAACTCTCCCTCTTCACATAAGGCCTCCCTACACTGAGCATTTAGGAAAAAGCTCTGGAAAACTGGCCCATTGTTGTAGTTGGTTCCAAAATGCCAATCAGGGTCAACAAAAGTGGTCACAGTAAGCAAATTATAATCAAGTGGAATTGAACCAATTAATAAAGACATTTCTGAAGATTCAAGACAGTTAAAATTAATATTGTTGGTTCATATTAAATGCTTATTTGATATCCACTTCTGAAAGCCAACGTAAAGGCAGTGCATGTATTGGGCAATCACTGCCGGCTCTTCACTGCTGTACCATTTCACTGCTGCCCACTATTCTTACAGGTCCCTGCTGACAGGGGCGTGGAGGGGGTGTGTCGGCTGGCCCCCTCATGAATACGGCCGACTGCCAGGGGACAGGATACGAGGATCCGACCTCTTATTTGGTAAAAGGTCGGATCGATTAAAATTAACTTTGCCAACCTAAATTTTTTTTAAAATGTCATTGCTAGAATAGGACTGGGGGTGGATTATGGGGGACATATTAGGTAGGGGTCTTTTGGGGGGAGTGACAGTTCCTCTTTAAAGCTACAGTTGACCAAAACATTTAAGACAATTGTATGGTTCCATTTATGTGGGAAAAGTTTAGGTAAGACTGATTTCTGCTGCAGTCGGACTGTGCCCTAGTGCACAAAGCTAAGCCCGTAAAGATTGGGTGAGTTTGGTTTGAAAGCACATAACTAGCTTTGACTAGCATTGAGTTTTTGTTTTTATCTCAACTCCATCGAACACCTTTGAGAAAAGAAGATTATGAAAAGAGATTATGTGCCAGGCCCTCTCTTCCAAATCTGTCTAACTTCACAAGTGCTCTACTGTATGAATGGACAGAAATGACCACAAACTGTAATATGTAGGTGTTCCTATACTTTTTCTATATAGTGTTTATAACCTGGGGATCAATTGTTGAGCACTTCCACCTACACTGCTCTAAATAATAGAATGCATAAACAACACAATATAACTCCACGTAAATCAAACTTCTTTGAAAACAAACTATTCACTTAGGAAGCAACACTGATTGACAATGCATTTCACAGGCAATTAGCAAGACTGCAGGTGGGGGCCACAGACCACTTCTCAGTATCAATGCTTTCTGGCTGATGTTTTGGTCAATGTTGAATGTTTGTGGTGCTTTCACTCTCATGGTAGCATGAGATGGACTCTACAGCCCACACAAGTGGCTCAGGTAGTGCAGCTCCACCAGGATGGCACATCACTGTGAGCTATGGCCAGAAGGTCTGCTGTGTCCATCAGCGTAGTATCCAGAGGCTGGAGGTACTACCAGGAGACATGTAGAGCGCTGTAGGAGGGCAACAACCCAGGATGGCATATATATGTACCTATATACAGGCCTTGTACAACAAAGTACACAAAATAAGGTGGTACGCGCTCGGCGCTACCATGCGCGCGGGGCTAAATAGGAAGTTTGAAGGAGGACGAGGCATGGTAAGAGCGAGCACGTACCTCCCGCGCGGCTATCAAGTTTAAACAGGGTTTTAAACCGCGATTACCGCGGTTTTTAATACACTAAAACAAAAATACGCTATGTAATTCCAGCTGAAACTGTCAATTAAAGGGGTAGGTTTCCTTTTAAAGGGGCTATCCTATCTGAGATGCATGGTTATGCATAGATAGTGCAATAAATTGTTACAGACGCAAGTTTCACCTTTCTACATGAGTTTCGGAAACATCCCACTGGGCCATGTTAGAACTCCACGAAAGAAGAAGGAGCTGCAAATTGTGATGATGTAGTGTAGTAGTATAGGAACTGACCACGAATGGTGATCTCCTGAAGAAGTGCCAGCTCTTCTTTTCTGTTAATGGCTGCTTTCCGTGTTTGCTGTCTTCCAGAGTAACTTCCTCTGTGTGGCAAATTCTCCTTCCTCACTGGATACTTTTTCCAAATCTTCAAACTAAGAACATATTATTTGCTTTTTCGACAAGAGACATTGTAAAGCCACGATGATTTTGGTTACTCACGTTGAGAATCATTTCTATTCTACCACTTGTCTTTGGATGGAGGGTGTTAGCCAATTCTGAGGTGCTTCGTTTTAAGTTTGGTTGTTGTCCACCATAGGGCCAAAGGGAAATTAGAAGACAGATTCTTTAAATTCAAGATAGTCATGTTTTTTGACACATTTAGCCAGGATGACTGCTGGGAAGCTTTTGATGGTCCACAAAAATGATGCAATGAAATGTTGAAGACTACCATGCGATTAAGACTAGGGCGGTAGACTGGGTGGCCCTAGGCCCCTTAAAGGCTGGGCCCCAAGTACTGCCTAACCGTCTATATTATAATCCACTACTGGGTGCCCAGCAGGGCAGCACCCCCCAAGTGCACTATTAGCTAATTTGCATATAAAATTAATGTTTTTTTTCTAAAAATTGCAAGACACTAGTAAAATAAATTAATAAATATATAAGTATATCAAAAGATTCACAGCGGACAAATTAGCGGAAGGCTTCCTTAAAAATGTTATAATTAAGTATAAGTAATAGTATTAAAATATTAACTTACCATCATACAAATATGGAAAAGTGATTATAAGGCCTCAAATAAGACAAAATATTAAAATATTACAATCATTAATGAATAATAATATTATAAATATTGTAAGGGACCAAGGAATTTCTAGGCCCCTTGAGGTCTACAGTCATATATTAACGAACCCTCCGCGGACAATAATTCCGTTTTTTTTAATCGGATTATGCTTGCACGGGATTATAAAATGAATTCTGAATACAGATTTATGGGGTCAAGTTCTTAGCCATACCTTTCGTGACTTTGTGGGTTCTTTGATGTGGAACCTGGTCCTGGGCCAGTAGGGAGGTAGAGCTAACTCCCTGGACTTTACGTGTTGGTGACTTGCCTGTCCAGTAGACATACTTCATGATGTGATTTCATTCAGTCAGGTCAATTCCATGGTTTGGCATCTGGGTAGACATACATGATATTGCATGCAAAAAAATATGCAAATATAATTAGCAATACTTGATTATCCTCATTAGAATCTAATATCTGAATTACTTCTTAGGTTAAATCTCAATTATTTCACAGTTTTCAAATCTTGTGAGCTACAAACAAGGAGTGGAGAATGACACAGATATAAGCTATATGAAAAGACGTGCCCAGTCTTTTTTTTTTTTTATGTATGTGGTGTGCGGTAGGTGTGTGCACGACTTCCTCGGCAGGTAGCTGCTGTTCTGGACATATTTGATATAAAAAGCTCAGGCTCAAAAAATCATATAACTGTATTGGAGGACATCACAAAAAATGTCATCTTATATGATTGTCTGTAGTTTACTACTGTTTCTATGTACAGGGATAATAATACACATTGATTGTAACAGAAATTAGATCTTAAAGAAATTTACATCAACATCAAGATGATAAACCAGGGGATACTTACTCAATAGATCCAGTCACTGTGACCATGGTTATATCTTTATATCGGTTATCCATGCTTCCTTCCTTCCAAAAATGAAGGCGGGCTCTGGGGGCAGCGATTCACAAGATGTTCCACTGTGCGAAATCACTTCCCCCCCTCCATCTTTGGAGAGGCGGTAGAGGAGGGGGTAAGTCGAGGGAGCAGCTGCACAGAGTTAATGTAATGCAGCTACATGAAATCTATTACAAAAACAAGGGAAAAAAATAGGACTTTGTGACGCCCTTTGACTATGTCTAATAACCAAATTATTTCACATTTTTTAAATGTAGACTATATTAAGTCCTGTGACTACAGGATACTGGTACAAGTCCCAGGAGAAGGCAGCTGATTATCAGATCTATGGTGTACTTTTAGAAAAAAGCCTATAAGCCTTGGCAAGCATTATTAAACAATAAAAAGGGTTACGCAAGGGGAAAAACTGCTTCTGCATTTAGGATACTGACTGATATAGGCCCTTGGCAAAGTGCTGGTTCTAGAGTAGCATGGTCTTATGCTGACATTTTAAAGCCATTGTATATCAAAGCTGGGCGCTAAGTGGGTGGTCAACTTGTGTATAAGGATAAGTTTACTCTCAACTTTTTCTACGCTGAGGAATATGCCTCAAAAGCTGCGGGCGTATAAGCTTAGCATACCCATATACTGGACTAACAATTACTGTCCGTATAGTTATATTACTGTGTAAGAAACAAGCTACCTTTGCCATCCGGTTATTACTACGAGTGATATATACGCTCATTGGAGGCCATGGGAAACACGATGGGGGCGGATGCAGTGTCCTGCATCTCCCCAGGCCTCCCACGAGGCATTCAGGTGAAGGAGGAGGCAAACGGCCACAATATCCTAGCAGCGCTACACCATGAACACTGGAGTCAACAGGTTTGTGCCTAATTGTAAGACAAATCCGTAATCCACCCGAGGTGTTCTTACAATGGAGCACAAAACGAGTGTGAATCCAGTTTAATTCTGACTCTGAATATTTTCCCAAGGACTGTTAAGAATTCTTTTATGAAAAGGAAAGTATAGCTAGGTCTTTGTCACCTGGTGAGGGTGGAGATGCTCGCATTGGTCCTTTGTTGGGTTTTATGCTCATTTTCATCAGTTGGTCTCCTCTTGCACATGTTATATGTTGGTCTATTCCCATGCTTGGTTTCTTCTGTTGGTCTATCTGCAGGAACATTTCTTTATCCATTTGCTCCTTTTTGTCTTGCTATCTAAATAAAGAATTCCTTAGATATAATTACATGTACTGTATTGGCAATTATGAAAACCTACCATTGCCAGTATATAATAGGTTGAAAACTTGTTGCATTATAAAGATGGTATCCACATATTACAATGCTCCTGAGCTAATACATAGGCGTTTCTGCATTTCAGGCAGTTTGGATCACAGACAATTGCTTAGCCTGGGTATTTTATGTTTATGGTCATTATGTGACATGTGATCTTTATTTCCAGGTTGCCTTCCTGTCTACAGTCTGTATATGGTAGGTGGAGGCCTAACATCTCACTGCTCCCCCTTTCCTCTGCATAGAGCGTCTAACTCTTTATTGAGCTTCTGTCCATCATTGTAGTAAGACAGAATTCAAAAATTTCAAAGAGAAAAGCAGAATATGGAGAAATCAGGATAGTGCCAAAGTAAGTGGACTAGAAAGCATTTTGGTCTGATTAAATATTACAAGGTTTATATCATTATGCTGATCTTAGATTAAGCCACCTGTAAATAGGTCTAACAAAACTTCTTACCTAACCTGAAAGAGTCTGAACTTGAAAGGGAACCTGTCACCAGGGACCTCATTTTCTCAAAAGACATGTTACAAAAGCCCATTACACCTGCATTGTAAAGATGTTTTCGTCCATTTTCTGAATGTTTTTATTACAATATAATTGTATGTTTTTAGCATACCTGGCTCCCCGATAGAATCCTGTGTCGGGGTTGCTTTTGTTTGGATGCATGAAAAATATGCATTTAAAACATTGTCTTGTCTAAGCTGACTCAAATCACTCTCGCTCATCAGCCCCACCATTTCTGCTCATTTACAACTGTTACTACTGTTTGGTGAGATGATATCAGTGGGGAATGGAGGGGTTGCAAAACACATAATTATATTGTAATGATTATGCTCAGAAAATGGACAAACGAATCTTTTCATGCAGGTTTAAATTGTCTTTAGTGAAAATAAGGTCCTGGGTAAAAGGTTCCCTGTATCCTGTCACAATGATAAAGTGGGTATCCCTCTACAATACAGAGTTAATGCAGCTCTAAACATACAAATAGTCTATTCATTTACTCTGTCACTTACAAAGTTATGAAAGTAAATCGGAATCGCTTAACGCTTTTTCAGTAGAAATGTTGAGAACAAACATCAGAGTATACAATGAGGGCAACATATGTAAGGTTGGTGTGTCTGTTGTGATCAGTTGTCGTGTATGCGTGTGAAGAAGGACCCTGTTCTATGGAGGAATCCACTGCTCCTGTCTGGGTGCTCCGGCTAGAAAGCCGATACGTGTTGCTGAAGAGGATGGCAGTAGCGGCAAATGACAAATCATTTTGATGGTGTTCCAATTACCTTGTTTAATTCAATGAGACTTTTTTATGTTTATTCAGATGTCTTGGTACAATACCATGGCCATTTTATACAAAAAATGGCTATACTAGTGAAAAAAAAAAACCCCACACAAAAAAAAAAAACTGGCTCACACAGATACCCATTAGGTGCAGCATGATATAACATAAGAGACCCTGGGGAAGATTTATGAAGCTGTCTGTGACAGAATTCTGGCCTAATTTTGATTATAAGGGCTATTCAATACCATACAAAGACAAAAGGAGGGCAATACTGTTTTAACTCACTGATTACGAATTTTTGTTTGGTGTTTTTCATGCAACTTTTTTTTTAAACCTTTTATTTATATAAAACTTATTTTATTTCTGTATTACTTTGTTATATCCCTTGTTTTACAAGGGACACTAACATGGTTATTTGATCTCTTATACAATGCACTTGACTATCTTTTTAGTGGTGACATCTAAGGCTTGGGTGAAGCACACTTCGAAGTGAAATCCTGCGCTCAGTACGAAAAAAATTTTTTTGGATCGTTCAATGCACTCCCCTAAATGTGCTGCATGAAAGCCAGCGCAGCTGTGCCAAAAAAAGATTGCGTGCGCAATCATATAATTGAGAGGTGTACTCCTCTTTACTTCCCCTCATGGTTTAGACCTTGAAAACATTTGCATCTGAAAAACTGACCCGGTGAACGCACCCACGACTGTCGTGTCTCTTCTCTGCCACTGGTTACTTTACCATACTTTTGTTCACTTTCCCTCTGGGGTCTGATAAATAATTATATTCATGATCTTTTTTAATGATACATACCGGGGCTTTATTGCTGTTTGTATGATTTCCTGTGGAAGGCTCCCCAAATCTCCAGTGGTGGTTGGAATATACCTCTTTAAAGGCTGTATAGGAATTAGGAGATATAATAAATTAAGAACAGGTGGCACTTAAGCATTCAGATGTTGTATATGAGGAAGAACACTATTTTAAACATTATGACCGTATATCCTTTATATCCATTTATCCTTGATCTGCCTCTGTTCTAATTCTCGGGTCAGCACCCCGTAATGGAGCTGTTGCTCACATAAAAGCAGCCGTAAACATGGAGGGTTTGGTCACAAGTGGCTTGCGATGTGTTTTTACATGGTACCATAAATTTAGGTGGTTTGAAAGTGTTTATCGTCATTGCTGGAAGCTGTAAGTGTGTTAACATTTATGGCTGGCTTACATTCCAACAATGAAGAAAAGCGCTTTCAAACAGCCAAATGCAGGGTAAAAGTAAAAACAATGCTCTTTGCACTGCCTTTCAAAACGATAACAAACGCCAGTGTGACCTCACCCAGAGCACATTATAAGCAAAACAGAGATGAAAAGTTGTTAGTCCAGCACTGAGGTCAGTGAGCATTACTCCCAATTGATGTCTAGCTCAGCCAGCTGTAGATTTTATCAGTAAATTTAGCGGGAAGGATCAATCATGCTTCGGAGGGGGTTTTATCAACAATATTGGTGCCGTGGGTTGTGGCCTGGTACTAATAGCCCATCTCAGCCCTGCTTAGTTTATAGAGGCGGTAAGTGATCAAATCTGCAATAATATGAATCACAAAGATAAAATGGGGTGAATAAAAAAATATCTATATCTTTAGTCGATTTGGCCTATATACATATACACTATTTATGGTTACAACAATATTTTATTAAAAAAACTGTCCACAGAATATGAAAAATAGACGGGGGGCAGAAAAAATATACTAAGGTGAAAATGACACCCGGGAGGGAGGGTAAGAAGTGTAGTAATGCAAAGCAAGTGGTGGGGGGAAGAGATACCTGCGGCAAGACGTAGAGATTACAGACACCGCCAGAGCGAGCTGCAGGAGGGGTTAATATTAATGAAAGGTGGGGCGTGCATAAAGCGACTCAGGCTGATTTGCATATTTTTTAAATCTCTTTTTGCCTCATACGGAACCCTCAGGATGTAGCTGAAAAACAGGCCCTCATAATCCCCTAGAGCAGGGTGGCTAACCTATGGCACGGGTGCCAGAGAGGCCACTCAGAACCCTTTCTGCGGGCAGCCAGGCCATGTCCAAGGACAGAGTTCCACCAAACACTAAATCTTCTACAGTCCAAGGCAACTTAAGAGAGGATGCTCTCAGCCTGTTTTTAAAGCGACATTTATGGCTGGTTGGAACTGCGAAGTGAGAAGGTGTTAACAGAAGTGCATATCTTGGAGGTTTCATCCCTGCGGCACCCACTATTCTTTACCTGTACATAGAGACCTGGAGAGAAGCTACACTGATTTTGCCTCCTTCTGTCAACGTACTGTGGCATAGGGGGCGATACCATTGAAAGATGGGGAAGAACCGGGAGCAATAAGTTACTGTATAAAATCCATGTGGCGCTCACATAAAATAAGTGGATTTTGGTTAGCACTCGGTCTCTAAAAGGTTCTCATCCGCCCTAGA
Source organism: Engystomops pustulosus (assembly GCA_019512145.1). Lineage (NCBI taxonomy): Eukaryota > Metazoa > Chordata > Amphibia > Anura > Leptodactylidae > Engystomops > Engystomops pustulosus. The sequence continues at coordinate 55,869,638 of CM033648.1, read as the reverse complement.
GGTGAATGAGCATCTACATTAGGACAGTCTATTAACTGATAAAATGTGATAGATGTCACATACCGGAGTGCTTTCCTCAGATGTATCTTCTTCCTCTAGGTTTTGATCCTTAGAGATTCATAGTACTTGTAATAGAAGCGTCTCGAGATCTTCAGTTCGCACTATAGTTTTTGCTCTGTTTGTCAGACATAAAAGTTTTACGTTTTGGTACCAGGTTCTAGTTCTATATTCTGTTCTGATTCGGGATTGAAGATCACAGTAATAAGGTAATGAATGGAGGTTAATCTTGCCAACCCAATGTGGCTGACAACGCTTGTCATTTCAGGAGAAACCTATTCAATAGACGCATTTCACCAAATGTAACTAGTTATAGCTGTATCACTCTTAAAGGGAAGTGGTTTAGTTGCCCAAATCCCCCCTGTATGTATTGCCTAGTGGAGCTATAAAAAAAATGTATATCGCCTTCCTCCTGAGCTCCTGCCCCACAGCTCCACGCAGTAAAGCCGGCGTAGTACACAGTAGTCTATCTTTGCTAAAAGCAGAATCGCGGAGAAGAGTGCGTACGGGAACACTGCGAAGGCAAAGTGGATGGGGCCAAGATAGCGACCTGATATAGGCCCGATTTGGGATGATGAACTACGCTCAATATGGACTGCAGTTGCTTTTGGGACCCAATCGGTGTGAAGGTTTCTTTAATGCAGCTGGGTGAATAGGCGCTATAAATTTTAGTTCGGTTTATAACATTTATTTTAAGCTTTATGTAAATGAAGGGAAGGGCTCTAGGGGGGGGGCGGTTCAAAAGAGTCCCTCTAGTCTCCAGGCCATAGCTCTTAAACTACCCCATGAAGCTCTTCGCCTGTGTTTCCCTGCTCCCCCTGCAATTTTTGCTCTTCTGTAGTGTAATGCAAGCCAGAAAACTGCCACAAAACACAAAGAGAAACCTTAATTTTAAAGGAAGGAGCCTTCGAATACATAATAATGTAATCTACATTAAGCATTGCAAAGCCCTCTAGTTTACCAGAGTAAATCATCCCCTATAGGGTCACCCCCCCCCCCCCCTTCCCAATATGGATAGGGGGGGGGGGTATTAGCCGCACGGCCCCCCCTGATAAAACTTGGTACACTGGTCATCCCTTTATTATTTCTACAATGTTACACCTTGAACTACTATAGCGCATGGATTTTTCTTTTCAAAGCTGACATTATACGTTTGAAGAAAGGGACAGAAGACAAGTTAAGTTTCCACCAAAAAATTTGGGAACTGCATGTTCCACCTGGGAAGTCTTTTGTTTATGGTCACTGGGAATCTGTAAAATGGTTAACAATGGTTTGTTTAAAAAAAAAAAAAATCAAGATATCTTTTAACTAATTTGTATTATTATGTCCTTCATTGATTGTCAGATCTTGTGAGCAGGGCACTCACTGCTTTGTTATTGATTGTTGCTTGATCACTGGGCTGAAGGGTTGATATAGTTTTGTGGCAGACAAATTGGAATACGTTGGAAAAAAGGAGAAGCGAATTCATTCTCTTAATAAAAAAAAATACAACAAAAGCAGTGATGTAAGATATAAGAACCTTTGCTTATTTTAAAAGTAAAATGTATGTTATTTTAAGGACATAGGGGGTGTGTGAATCTGGCAAATGATACATTTATACAGAAAACCGCACCTGTTCTGGGAGATCTTGTAACTTGAATTTCTTTCTCCATGTCACCACCCACTGTGATCACTTTTATCCTCAGTTAGTCTGTACAGGTTGTTCTTCTTCTGTCCATTTTGACATCTCCTTTATGTGCTTTGGTTTTTTCAGCAAATCTAGTTTGTCCAAATGTCCTGAAAAGAAAAATATTATATGCAGTATAAGAAGTGAAACAAAAAAAGATACAAGAGGCAATAATTGAGCAGATGATTGAGAGAGACAAAGCAAGCAATCGATCATTGTCAATTGTTATATTATATATTCACAATTATGTGCAATTTATCAGTCTTTTATGATTCTACTGAGTTAAGTGGGATCAATTTACAGAATTTATGAACCATTTTGGGAATCTATGGAGTACTCACTATAAAAAAAATATACGGATTGGACCTTTCATAGACCCCATCTAATATGAGTAAAAGCGGATTGAATACTACACCGTCACCAGAACAGAGAGGCGAGGAAATGCAGAAATCAAGTACAGGCAGAGTGAGGAGACTTACCAGTGACAAGTCCGCTACAATTCTGAAAAATAAATACGTTTTCCACAGTCCTGCTTCTACAAATCACACACATAGGTGTGGTTACATAGATCTCCATGACAGGCACCCTTACATTGTCAGCTGCTCCCTCTAGGATTAATACCACCATGAAAAGATAGGAATGAATGATGGCATAATCTATATTGGAATTTTTCTTTGGATATAGTCCATATATGATTTTATACAGTCTATATAATCACATACATAGTCATCCCCATGCAGGCATAATCAGCAGGTCCGCATGTCAGCATTGCCAATTCGTCATTCTCCCCTTTAAACAATGGCTTCTGGAGTGAAAAAACGACAGCACCATATTTCAGCTAAACCAGACACATGAAACCGAGGACTTCAAGGCTTGAATTTTTCAAGGTAGTAAATATTCAGGAGAGTGATATAATAGTGCATGGTCTCCCAGCAGGGTGCCAATCATACAGGAGATGAGAGAGGAGCTCACAGCTCAGAGGTGTCTGCCTGGTTCTTCCGTATGCTCTTTCCATCACAGTTCACACTACGTTATGTACCGTCACTGGCCAAATTGCCAGGGAAAGGAGGGGTAGATGGCCCTGTACTGCGAGGAAACCAAGTCACAAAACTCTTGAAAACTTTAGTTACAGCTACACACCTATGAGTCTTGATTCTGTATAGCTGATGTTACTGCTGCCTCACCAGCCTCTGCTATGTTTTATTGGTGTCCGAGACCACATTTAATGGGGGGGTGGGGGGTGAGGGGGGGGGGGGGGGCGGGGCGCTGAGGGGGGGGGGGGGGGGGGAGCGTGGGGGGGGGGTGTTCAGTTGTAAATCACGTTGGCTCTTGTTTTAACCACGTAAAATGTGTCTTCCACAAGTTGCAACTTAATACAAAGCCCTCTTGAGTGATTTTTATGTTTAAAAAAAGTTTTAAAATATGAATAAAATGTTTGCAAAACACTTTTAAGTTTTGGAAAGACTTCTCCAGCTGCGCATTTTATCAATACAGCGTCCCCCTACTTAAGGAACACCCGACTTACTACAACCTGAAGCTTACAACATGGATGTTAGTAAATTTACTGTATTTAGCCTTAGGCTACAGTAAACAGCTATACCAATTATCAGTAGGTGTCGTGTAATAAGTCTTTATGTTAACTGATGTCTGATTACAATCCAACATTTTTAAAAATCCAATGTGGGTACAGAGACCAAAAAAAATTTGGTGAGGTTACCAATTATAAAATATCAGTTCTGACTTACTACACAAATTCAACTAAGAAGAACCTATAGAATCAATCTCGTACGTTAACCCGTGGGACCGTCTGTATTTAAAAGTTTTTTAACAAACAAAATATACTCCGAGGCTTTTGTATCAAATTGCCACTGCTGCCAACGGACACGGAGGGAACCCTTTTCCTTGATAACTGAGGCCAAACTACTTTTACAAATGGACCTGTTGTCCCAAGTCTTAAGGAACTGTGTCATTGCCACATAACAACTCCACACTATAACATAGCAATCAATTTCACTACAAAAAAAAACTATGACAGTACCTGGCAAGAGCTGCCATATCAATTTCGTGGGCTGATGTGTGTGATTAAAGCCAGGGGACGCTACACCACCTGTGCCATTATCAGATTATTTTATTCTTTGTTCTCTCATAATTCAGAAAACTGGGGTCCTTTAGATTTGTAACATCATGTGAAACGTGTGCTGTCTTGTAGCTTGTTCGATATCAGTCATAGGCATACTCACTTCACCACTTTCCCCTTGTGAAGAGTCTCACTTATAGAGGTCTTCTGCTTTCCTTTCTGCAAAACACACCCATAAATGAAACTGCATTTGTACACATTAAAAACATTTATCTCAAGCACATTCAGTAGCATTGTGTTTTCCACATAGTCAGAAATAATGTCATAGTTGCATAATAACATGGCTCTGATTCAGGGGTTCCTGACATTGTTCCAGAATAATCATTAATGTTTTGTTGTCACGTCTGGGTGTATCTAGTGATCCTTGATTACAGGCTTTATTTTTATTCGTGATTTCAGGGCATTTATGACTACTAATTGCCAAGTGTGCTTGTTGGTGGGAAAAAGTTCTGCAACAAATGATGAACTGAATTATTGTTACTAATGGCTTTACTGACATGTACATTGACCCTTGTACTTCTCACAGCATGACCACAGCAAGGATGTGCATGAATGGAGTAAGAGCCGAACTGCATGGGCAAAACAAAGTCTATGAGACTCAATTGAAAGCACAGCACAGATATTGAACTTAGGTTCTCAATCAGGCGGATTAAGATGCCAGGTCCCTGGATGTATGAATTATAGCCCCATACAAGTGAGAATCACTTCCTACATATGTTACTAGAATCAAGATTCTTGGGAATGGAGGATGTTGTCCCCTTGTACTAGCTTTAATCTGGGTTTCAGGACCCTTGGGGGATCTTCAAATGTCCTGAAACGCCCCTGTGTAATGTGTATTGAAGTAAGGAACTGATTACATGGGCACAAATTTTGTGGGTGGTTGGGTCACAATGGGCCCCCAGAAAGCTTGGACCCCGGGCTACTGCCCAAACTGCTTGTAATATACCCTCCACTGCTCTCAGTAATAAGACATATATCAGCTTCTGATGGGGTGTTGAATGCCCATACAAGATAACCCCTTTATATTTCCATATTTATGAGATATTTTCATAACAATGAAAATGATGATTCCCATTCATCTACAGGTAAAGTTCCACTTTAGCAATGTATTTTAATACCTTTTGCTTCGGTAGGGTGGCACCGCCATACCATCTGGGGAGCTTGCAGGGTTTAGAGGGGGTACATCTTCTTCCTCTGAAATAAAAGATACATTTCAAGAACTTTGATTACATTGCGTAATATTGCTTTGCAGTTGTATAAGGCGATTTTTCAATGTATTTATACAATGGTGTACTACATTTGCCATAAGGTCATGTACATTTTTTTTTTCAGCCAAAAGATAACTCTATAATTAACACAATTATGCTTGTCATCTTCATTCACCTTTTATCACATATACTTTTTTTCCACAATTTCGGTTCTCATAATTATTACGGTACTATTTTACCCATCGAAGTTATCATGCTCAGTAGTCCGACTACAGATTTGTACAGAAGAATGAGGCTTTCTAGTTTAATTAAAGGAATGTATATCAGAATTAAGCATGATAACCAGAAACATTTACTCATAGATCCAGGGACGTGACTGTGTAATACTGTGTATATCTGTTATTCATGGCTTTCTTCTCCAGCAAACTTTTAAAATTATGCAATGAGTCTCATGGGCCACCCAAGCCTCTCCATGATCTGGCTGTAAAGTGTCTCCCTCTCCTTCCTGTTTCCTCAGCATTTAAATAAAAACACTTCCTGCGCTCAAAACTCAGATCACAGATGGTTAGGGTTGCCCCTCAAGCTCATTAGCATAATTTTAAAATATGGTTTAGAAGGAAGGAGGTCATGAATAACAAATATAAGAATATTACCACAGTGACAGTACCTGGATCAATGAGTAAGTGTCCCTGGTTTATCATGATGAATTTTGATGTAACATCTGGCAAAGAGTTTGTATGTTCTCTCTGTATTTGCGTGGTAGCCTCCGCTTTCTCCGGTTTCCTCCCACTCCCAAAACATACTGGTAGGTTGATTAGATTGTGAGCCTTTTTGGGGCAGGGACCGATTTGGCAAGTGCGCAGCGCTGCATAATCTTGTGTGCGCTAATAAATAAAGAATTATTATTATTATTATGGTAGATTTTCTTTGTGAGAACAGTTATGCTAACACTGTAGTATCCGCCCATTGCCACTAGAGGTTAGTGTTGTACGTGACAAATACTTGCTGCTGTCTTTTGTTAGTTTCTTCATGATAAACACGCTAAATGCCATGACAGGAAGTTGCCACGTTCCAATAATATAATAATTACAATATAATTTCATACAAAATTTAGAGATTCCCGAATGCAGACCATGCATTTCTATATCGGTTTTTGTATGAGCAGCCAACTCGTTGAATAGGTAGTATATGGGAATGCACTTGATATAACATAGTGTATCTGGAAGTCAGTCATTGGCACCTCTGAGGGATACCGGACACCCATTAATTTTACCCAACAAGAGTAAAATTACCATCACAATCAAAGATGTGTAACTTTATAAGACCATATAGTATAAACCCGGTTTTGCTTTTCAATTTATCTTCTTTTCAGAGATGTATATAAGTTTCTACAACATTCCTCAACCTCTGGCTCCTGTAGAGTAATGGTAATTAAAACTTCAAAGCCTGCTGTTAATGATGGCTGAAAGGTCCCAGCCCTCCCAGCAGTGTGCACAGGCTGCAGTGAAGACAGAGGCCCCGGCAAAGAGACGTGTAATGAGGAAGGCTGTTTTGATGAGAGGCAGCTGTCCGACCTCTCTTTGAGGCCTTGATAGCACAGACATCCAGACTCCAAACCACAAAACCATCCGCACTGAACAAGGGTCGCATAGCTTGCCAGACCCAGGATCCATCACTATCTTTGAGTGAGATGGCGCGTGTTGCAGCTTACCTTCAATACCTCTGAAACACAAATGACCCACAAATAAGTATTCATTGTGAAAGGCAGAAGGTGTTAATGAAAGAATGGGCTACCAGTCATAAAACACTGGAGGAGTTGCAGTCCGTGGGGTCAGGTCAGAGACAACGAGATCAAGCACCTGGTGTTTTCCGCTTCAAAAGCTGACTTTTTACACCTTGACATCTCAAGTAGAGGTCATGTACATGGAAGTAGCTGCACCTAATATGGGGTAATGTATGATCTGCAAAGCGGCACAATATAAATATTACTGTAGGAAAATGATTACTTACATATTTTTACAAAGTTTTTCTTAAACTGCTGACAGTTAATATTGATACTTCCACCCAGGAACCATAGAATCTTTGGAGAAGGGGGAGGGGGGGGGGGGGGGGGGGTAAAGCCTCTATTCATTACATGAGCCCCACAAGAATACTGCAGCGGACAAGCCCATTTGGAAGGGTATGCAGAAACTTCAACACTATGGTCTATTTCTTAGAGATTAACAAATATTATGGTTACTAGAACATATTGATGATGCTCTTATCTCTATTGTAGCATGTAGTCCTCAAGTTGATACTGTCTGGTAGGCCCATCATACCCAATTCTAACATGGGTATTTCCATATAGGGCATCTCCGTGGGACTCTACCAATGGCTGTTCTGTGCGCTGTACAGTAGCAGCAGCCACATCAGCCATAGGTGGGAGAAAATTCCACCTCAGGCGGCAGATCACAGACGTCTGTGGGGGGCAGTCAGATCACTAGTAGTATGGACTTGCCAAATGCTGCCAAGTCCGTACTACTAAAAGTCTATTACATCCCTCTATCAGACATTGTTGTAATTGACAAGGGAGCGCAGTGCAGACCTGCCTGTGTGCATCGCTCTGCATGACACAGGCCAGCGTGAGGTCATCATGTGCACCAGTAGACCATACGTTGAGAGAAGAAGAGACCACTGCAGCCGGAGTGCTGGAGGTGTATAGTATACTTTACTATTTTTGTAAAAAAAGTGTATACTATATACCTAGGGGCATTCCTGTATAGTACATATAGGGTCTATGGGGGAGGGGGTCCTACTTGTATATACTATCTAGGGGGCCATTTGTATATCTACAATCATATTAATAGGGGGGGGGTCTGCTATACATATATAATAATAAATATAATACTTTAATTTTGGTGGATTATATATAGGATTTTTTTTGTTGGTCAGTTGGGTTGTTAACTTATTTGGGTGTATAATTATTTAGGAGAAACTGTTATGCAGGTCATATTATAACTGTAGTGACTGTGGTATTTTAGGTGCACAGTATGGGTTTATTTCTGTAGGAAGCTGAAGATATCTCTGGTAAATTAAGCGTGATGCAGCATCAGCATGTGTAGTGTCAGTCACTGGGTGTCAGGATCTGCGTGGCGCTGTGTGGGGATGTTTTCAATTGTTAGTAATGTTGCCAGCATTTTCTGGTTGTAGATGATTTTTATAGATTTGCCTGCATAGGCCAATATAGCAGGGGATCTGGCGTAGGCTGTGGAGGGGAGCGGGCGTCATTTCATATTAGCCTCACGCAGCAAATAGCAGCATCCACCAATCTCTTTTATGTGCGGCTTCCGGGGATCCAATCAACTTTTAGGCAGCCCCGAGGATCGGCCAAGTGCCCGGGCTGCCCGAAGTCATGGTCCCCAGATCCCTTCCGGGTCTGACTGTAAACTGTCTGCACATGCGTGCAATCATAAGGGTTAATACATAACACAGAAATCTCTCCCTTTATCAGTCTTCTAAGCTGGTCAGCCAAATGAAAACTTGCCATCGCCCACAGATAATTTGACACATATGTGCGATTCCCAGCATTGCTTCCAATAATCTGAGCTTCATGGCAATGAACAACTGGTTCCAGTAATTCAAATGTGTTGCATTTCTTGGCTAATTTATTGGACATGCTTGAAACTTTTTCAGAGATAGACGATTGTTGCAATGTGCTTTAGCGCGTCATGTGGGCTGTAGCCATTATAAGTACTCATTTGTTAGTTGTTAGTTGTGAGACAATTGTTAGAATCACATGTAGTGTTTGGTAGCTATGCTGAATATTATGATTTCTCATCTTCTACCCTTTTGGGTCACATGGCAGTTTCTACTTAGTTCAGCATCAAAAGCTAATTCAAATTTTGTTACAGGAGGTGGTAGTAGACACTATGGGAGCTGAGATGACTGGGACCAGGTTGGGTCAACATCTAACAGCAGAGTGTAGCCAAACTGCTGTCTGTATCAAAGAAAAGAAGGAACTGCTAATTACGTATTGGGGCACAATTACTTACAGGCGATCCCCTACTTAAGGACACCCGACTTACAGACAACCCATAGTTACAGACAGACCCCTCTGACCTTTGATGAAGTTTTCTAAATGCTTTACTATAGTCCCAGACTGCAATAATCAGCTGTAAGGTGTCTGTAATGAAGCTTTATTGATAATCCTTGCTCCCATTACAGCAAAAAATGTTAAAACTCCAATTGTCACTGGGGTAGAAATTTTTTGTCTGGATCTACAATTATAAAAAATAGAGTTTCGACTTACATACAATTCAACTTAGACAAACCTCCAGACCCTATCTTGTACGTAACCCGGGACTGCTTGTACTGGGTACGCAGAGTTCACTGAAGTGCATTGTCCGACGATAAGCACTGTGCCGCGTTTCACTACGATTGTGCACACGATATCCGCATGTGTCGCTTCCCACATCAGGTCGCTGTAGTTCACCTTCTTCTTCATGTTTGCATGTAAGTGTATTGTCTTGTGGGACACAATTTGAATCTTAAATCCCGTGCTCAGTCCTGGCAGGCCCCCGATTCTGTTGCATGGAAGCTAGCGCAGATGCACCAAAAATGATCGCGTGTGACACATCCTGCGACACGTGTTAAATACCTGTCAAAGTGGGCAAATCCTGAAAAGTTGAACATTCAACGAAGTGTGATCCGTGACCTTAGTAAATAAGCCCCATTACATGTAAAAACAGTGGCATGCGTGGCACTCTTTAGGCTGATGAGACGTTTGAGGGGTTGTCAAGGGTTTTGATTGTTGGCTTTCCTCAGGCAGCTTATAGCAGTGTAGTTACAGCACTTGGCCAGTACATACGAGTCAGAACCAACTTCTGTATCCATGCTCTGTATCTTGCCGGGTCAGACAGAAGATTGGTCAGTTTTGACCCTCCACAATCATAAACTGATAGTATCATTCAAAAATCCTGGAAATCCCTGGAAATTCTACTCATGTGATCCTATACATACAGTGTATATTCACTACTTTACAGACTATCATCCTGAGCTTGTCTGACAGGTCTGAACAACTGTAGACATGGACTAAAATTGTGTGCTGAGCATCATTAAAACACCTTTAACCTACTTCATCCTAATGTGTTTGGACAGCAGAAGTCCCTGCATACCCTACAGTCACACTCTCAAGTTTGCAAAATGCCAATGGAGCCCAATGGGTGCACTTCAACTTACCAATCTTAAGTACTGCATATTCTTGCAACCTCCACAAAGTTAATAATTTACAGCTTCCTTGAGTTCAATGGTAGCTGATTAATGATATGCATTAGGCCTCCCCCTAGTGGTGGCAGCTGGTCATCAGTTTTATTGCTTACAGCTGTTCAAGGGGATTTAATCAATGTGTTTTAGATCAAGGTGATATTGTTCCTTTGAAAATTGATATATACAAGCTTATGCACATGGTTGAACATGAATGTCCATGGTAAAGATGAAATGAGCTTAACTGGGCACATCAAAAGAGCCTATAGAAAAACATAAGGCCAAACATAGTTTCTTCCAATTTACACATGTGATTATAGAATTTGTATAGAGATTTGGGATCCAATGCACATAAAGAGCTAGGTAGGTAGGCAAAGTGATAAATGAATAGATGTACTCAGACAAATGATCAAATAGAGGGATTTAGGGGTGACTTAAAGGAACCTGTCACCACATTTATCGCAAATACAGCTAGTGAAAGGTTCCCATAGAAGCCTATTATCTAAATGACACCCTTATTTTAGCTAAAAATTGTTTTCCCTCAGAACCCTATAAATCAACTTTATAATATTGCCTATTATCCTGGGTTATCTAGAGCAAGACCAGGGTGGCATCATTTAAGGTCCTTAAGCCTTCCTCCTAACATTAGCAAACTGTAACTCATGCATGTATGTGAGCAGATGAAATCACAGCATGTGTCCATGGAGGATGGGAAGGAGTAGACGTGCATGGAGGCATACTGTGATTTCATGTGCTCAGATACATGCATGGGGTACAGTTTGCTAATGTTAGGAGGGAGGCTTAAAGACCTTAGATGATGTCACCCTGGTCATATGACTTAATTTGCTAAATGCTCTTAAAGGCATGGGGAAGAGCTACTAGATATAGCCTGAGAAGGCCATGTCCTGTCTAACTCGCGCTAGATATCCCTGGATAACAGTCAAAATTATAAAGTTGATTTATGGGGATCTGAGGGAAAGAATTTTTAGACAAAATAAGGGTGTCATTTAGTTAAAAGGGATCTAGGACCTGTCACCAGCTGTTTTGTGAAAATGTGATGGAAGGTTCCCTTTAATGACTATAAATACATGTTATAGGTCTATACAAAGACCCCTTCCTTGTCTGTATAATATTGCAGTGTCTTCTTTTGGATCAACACTGCAGCATAATATTCTGGACTTGTTTGTATGTGATATTATATCCATGCCTCCTATGTTACTAGGTAAATATTCTCATTGTTACAGATATGAATTTATGTGCACTGCCTCACATGCAGTTACTTGCAGACCGCTTATGTAAGTGCTATAAGTGTAGCAAGCCATATTCTAATTCATGTGTGATGATTGTTCCTATGCATTTCCAAATCTTGGCTGAAATCAATGGCTCTAATAAACATTGTTACTAATTATTTCTGATGTCTTATGTTGATTGTTACATAAACAGTATGGAGAAATTTACACAATAAATCTACATAATTGTACCTAATTTTACAATATTATAATCTTCGTTATGAGAAAACCACAAATGCCTGCTAATCTTAGTAGTGTATCCACCACGTCTTGCTTATCTTTATTTTCATTTTTAATATGATACTTTTTATGTTTCTTTTTATATGCAGTTTCACCTCTTTGGTACCTGGGAGAGAAAGCCTCTACTCCCCAGGCATGTTTCTGCAGTCTTAATACAAACAGATGGGGACCATTTTACGAGGAAACCACAAAAAAGTCATATTATGTCTTCTACCCTTCCCCCAGCGCTACAATCAGAAGCTGGTGTCATAAGAAAACAGTAAAGTTATATCTGTTTTGTCAATTTGCAAAAGGCCTGGAGAAACACAAAGGCTGCTTTGAGCAGCCAAAGGGCCGAAATATGTAATTGAGTTTGGGTACCCCAACAACCCAACAAGAAGCAGACACTGGGTAGAAGTCAGACTCGCAAAGGAAGCTCAGTAACTGTGTTTCTTTCCAAGACCCAGGAATGTGACCTGTATAACTCTGTTTTCTTGTACTCGTATACTAATAGGTTTGGACAAGGTGCGTGGGAAACATCAAAAGGGCAAAACTGCATATTTGGTGATATCACAAAAAAAAAAAGGAAAGAAGCGCATAAAAAAAGGGATGTGAAGACGGAAAAAAATGTGTGTCCTGATGCAACATCATTCAGGATCACTAAAGTCTAATAAAAAAGGAAAACGATAGGTAGGAGAAGTCTAGCAGTGTAAATAGTCTCAGAGTAGTGACTGCTCATCTGGTAGAAGGAGTAACTGCTCCATCCATTAATCTGAAGAGAAGCTACACAGATGATAAACCTCATGGCCACTTAGCTGTTATGGCTAGTGGATATTACAGCCAGTCACACATTGCCTGTGCAGGAATGGTTGCATTTATAAAATGTGGACTTGGTGGACCCGCCAGATTGGAAGCAATAATGATCTGCCACATGGAGGGGGTACCTTAAATGTCTAATGTACATTAGCAATACATAAACAACTTTCTTGATACTAAATTACTCTGTAGGGTGTCTGTCAGACACAATTTGAAACTTAAATCCCGCGCGCAGTCCGAATCAGTCGGATCGTCCGATGGCATGTCCCCAAATTGTGTTGCATGGAAGCCAGCACAACTGCGTCAAAAAAGGATCACGTGCGCCAAAATCCCAGCACAGACACTTCTTAAATACCTGTGCAAGCCATGTAATCCCCGAAAAAGCACTTTAGCTTGTATTACATCAGTCCCCAGGACCATTTTTGTTTGTTGTGTACTTATCATATTAATAATAACTATAATTATAATTAATATAATTATAAATAATATTATAAATACAATATTCTAATATAAGATAATTATTATTATTTAATGTATTTTCAATAAAATTGTGTTTATGCAACGTAATTGCGTATTTGCTCTATGTTTCATGTTTTTGGTATTTTTAAGCAATTTTAGAGAGGCCATACATAATTTAGATTTGCGTAAATGTTACATGACAGCTAATATACTAATTGGGTCCAACATTTTTTGGTTTGTGGATTGTAGGCAGGTGAGCATTAGGTGCCAAATCATTCCAGTTTATACTACCAGTGCCAACAAAATCTTTAATAATACAGGCTTAGGAATATGAATTTATTACATGTAACAAGTCGATGTGTGAGTTAAAAGCAATTCCATTACCCATCTAGGAAAACCTATTTGGATATTTGCTTTACCAGATTTCTTAGTGAAGCAAGCATGACCTATAAGGACACATACCCCTATCCTTATAATGTTTGTTACCAAACGTTTTAGGGCTGTTTGTCACTCCATGGAAAGATAAACATTCTCGGTAGCGTTTTAAATGTGCCTGTGGTACAGAAATTTGTTATTCCACCTTTGAACTGAAGTGACAGAACAGAGGTATAAGGCTGAAGGAACAACCGGAAGGAAGCAGATTTATTTAAACAAATGCACGAGGACCAATTAGTTATTGCTGGAGAGAGATCGGTAATCACTTCAACATGCGTAAAAATCTGTCCTGAAAAACAGGGATGAAACGCTGATCTGTGATGTCAGGATACCATCTGCTTATTGTTTCCAGACATCTAGAGGAATTTGACTTTTTTTCTTTTTTAATTTAGTTACGCCTGTTACAACCACAGGGCACAATAACAATGGTCTTGATGTGAGACTGTCTGAGCATGCTCTCTACAAAAGCTTTCGCCCTACTCTCAGCACTCATTGTCTCAGTGCTCAACACTCTGACGGTCTGACCTGAGTCATTCCATCAAGAAATGGAACATTGTTTATTGCTCCTTGCAACCCTATAACACGATCATTCCATGTGTGATTTGTTTTTCTGACATGCCCACTACATAGTGTATATAGCGAAATACAGATGTAATACTACACATAAATCTGATGATTTTGTTATATTTGGGTCAATTATAATTGTTAGTAGTTATCTCAACACACTCTAAAACTTGTCCAGATTGGTGGAAAGTTTAAGTGGAAAGAGAGAGTCCTAGTTTCTAAAAATCAGTCTGTGGTGCAACATGACATTGGTGGATGGAGCGAGCGCGGTGTCCCAGATGTGCTCAAGCGGATTCAGGTCTGGGGAACAAGCAGGCCAATCTATAGCTTCAATTCCTCATCTTGCAGGAACTACTGATACACTTTGGCCACGTGAGGTCTAGCATTGACCTGCATTAAGGAGGAAACCATGGCCAGCACAAAGCATATGGTCTTACAAGGGGTCGGAGGATTTAAATCAGTACTTAATGGCAGTCAGCTACTTCTGCGGAGCACATGCAAGGTGTGCGACCCTCCAAAGAAATGCCACCCTACATACCATTACTGAAACATTACTAAACCGATCATGTTGCAGGCAGCAGTTAGCACTCCACAGCACCTCCAGACTCACATGTGCTCAGTGTGAACCTGCTTCATCAAAGAGTACAGGGCGCCAGTGGCAAATTTGCCAAATGGTTTTCTCTGGCAATTGCAAGCATCCTGCATGGGTGTTGGCTGAGAGCACAAGCCCTATCTGTGGAGTTTGGGCCCTCATACCATCCTCATGGAGTCGGTCTCTAACCATTTGTGCGACACATGCACACGTGTGGCTGGTGGGTCATTTTACAGTGTTCTGGCAGTGCTCCTCCGTCCTCCTTGCACAAAGGCGGAGGTAAACCTGGTAGGAGGTCATATAAACCAAACAGGACAAAATAAAGTGCACAACCCAGGATGGCTACCTCCGCCTTTGTGCAAGGAGGGACAGGAGGAGCACTGCCAGAACACTGTAAAATGACCTCCAGCAGGCCACAAGTGTGCATGTGTCTGCACAAATGGTTAGAGACCGACTCCATGAGGATGGTATGAGGGCCCAAACTCCACAGATAGGGGTTGTCTCAGCCCATCACCATGCAGGACGCTTGGCAATTGCCAGAGAAAACCAGTATTGGCAAATTTGCCACTGGCGCCCTGTGCTCTTCACAGATGAAAGCAGGTTCACACTGAGCACATGTGAGTCTGGAGGTGCTGTGGAGCGCTAACTGCTGCCTGCAACATGATCGGTTTAGCAATGTTTCAGTAATGGTATGTAGGGTGGCATTTCTTTGGAGGGTCGCACAGCCTTGCATGTGCTCCGCAGAAGTAGCCTGACTGCCATTAAGTACTGATATTAAATCCTCAGACCCCTTGAAAGACCATATGCTTGTGTGCTGGCCATGGTTTCCTCCTAATGCAGGTCAATGCTAGACCTCACGTGGCCAAAGTGTATCAGTAGTTCCTGCAAGATGAGGAATTGAAGCTATGGATTGGCCTGCTTGTTCCCCAGACCTGAATCCGCTTGAGCACATCTGGGACATCATGTCTCGCTCCATCCACCAACCATCCACCATGTTGCGCCACAGACTGTCCAGGAGATAGTCCTGGTCTCGGAGGAGGTCCCTCAGGAGCATGCCAAGTAGTTTTTATACATGCACGTGGAGGCCGCACACAATACTAAGCTTCATTTTGTCTCTTTTTAATGACATTAGATAAAAGTTAAATCAGCCTGTAGTGTGTTTTTCCACTTTAATTTTGTGGGTGACTCCAAATCCAGGCCTCCATTGATTAATAATAAATGTGATTTCCATTGATGATTTTTGGGATTTTGTTGTTAGCACATTCAACTTTGTACAGAACAAAGTATTCAATGACAATATTTCATTCATTTAGATCTAGGATGTGTTTTTTAAACGTTCCCTTTTTTGAGCAATGTATAAAAGAGTTCCTATAGAAAAAGTAAATTAGGATTTTTAGAAACTTGGACTCTCTTTCCACTTTATAAACTTCCACCAATCTGGACAAGTTTTAGAGTGTGTTGAGATAACTACTAACAATTATAATTGACCCAAATATAACAAAATCATCAGATTTATGTGTAGTTTTACATCTGTATTTTGCTATATACACTATGTAGTGGGCATGTCAGAAAAACAAATCACACATGGAATGATCGTGTTATAGGGTTGCAAGGAGCAATAAACAATGTTCCATTTCTTGAATGGAATGACTCAAGGTCAGACCGTCAGAGTGTTGAGCACTGAGACAATGAGCTGCTGAGAGTAGGCTGGAAAGCTTTGTAGAGAGCATGCTCAGACAGTCTCACATCAAGACCATTGTTATTGTGCCCCTGTGGTTGTAACAGTGCGTAACTAAATTAAAAAAAGAAAAAAAGTCAAATTCCTCTAGATGTCTGGAAACAATAAAGCAGATGGTAATCCTGACATCACAGATCAGCGTTTCATCCCTGTTTTTCAGGACAGATTTTTAGCGCATGTTGAAGTGATTACCGATCTCTCTCCAGCAATAACTAATTGGTCCTCGTGCATTTGTTTAAATAAATCTGCTTCCTTCCCGGGTTTGTTGCCTTCAGCCTTATACCTCTGTTCTGTCACTTCAGTTCAAAGGTGGAATAACCAAATTTCTGTACACAGGCACATTTAACGCTACGAGAGATGTATTACTTTCCATGGAGTGACAAACAGCCTAAAACATTTGGTAACAAACATTATAAGGATAGGGGCATGTGTCCTTATAGGTCATGCTTGCTTCACTAAGAAATCTGGGAAAGCAAATATCCAAATAGGTTTTCCTAGATGGGTAATGGAAAAATGTGCAATGCTGCAAAAACTGAAATTTGAGCAATGCTGGATTGCTTTTAACTCACACATCGACTTGTTACATGTTGTAATAAATTCATATTCCTAAGCCCGTATTATTAAAGATTTTGTTGGCACTGGGTAGTAAAACTGGAATAGATATTGTGCACCTAAATGCTCACCTGCCTACAAATCCACAAACCAAAAAATGTTGGACCCAATTAGTATATTTAGCTGTCATGTAAACATTTAAGCAAACTAAATAGTATGTATGGCCTCTCTAAAATTGCTTAAAAATACAGGCGGTCCCCTACTTAAGAACACTCGACTTACATACGACTCCTAGTTACAAACGGACCTCTGGATTTTGGTAATTTATTGTACTTTAGTCCTAGGCTACAATGATCAGCTATCACAGGTGTCTGTAATGAAGCTTTAGTGTTAATCTTGATTCTTATGACAACCCAACATTTTTTAAATCCAATTTTCACAGAGACCAAAAAGTTTTGGCTGGGTTTACAATGATAAAATATACAGTTCCGACTTACATAAAAATTCAACTTAAGAACAAACCTACAGACCCTATCTTGTATGTAACCCGGGGATTGCCTGTACCAAAAACACGAAGCATAGAGCAAATACGCCATTACGTTGCATAAAACACAATTTTATTGAAAATACATTAAATAATAATTAATTATCATTATATTAGAATATTTTATTTATAATATTATTTATAATTATATTATTATAATATAAGATTATTATTAATAATGATAAGTACACAACAAAAATGGTCCTGGGGACTGAGTTAATACAAGCTAAAGTGCTTTTTCGGGGATTACACGGCTTGCACAGGTATTTAAGAAGTGTCTGTGCTGGGATTTTGGCGCACGTGATCCTTTTTTGACGCAGTTGTGCTGGCTTCCATGCAACACAATTTGGGGACGTGCCATCGGACGTGCATTCCTGCACAGGCAATGTGTGACTGGCTTTAATATCCACTAGCCATAACAGCTAAGTGCATGAGGTTATACATCTGGTGAGCTTCTCTTCAGTAATGGATGGAGGCAGTTACTCCTTCTACCAGATGAGCAGTCACTACTCTGAGACTATTCACACTGCCTAGACTTCTCCTACCTAGTCTTCTTTTCCTTTTTTATTAGACTTTAGTGATCCTGAAATGATGTTGCATCAGACAGCAATTTTTTTTCCGTCTTCCATCTCCCTTTTTATGCGCTTCTTTCCTTTTTTTTTTGTGAATATCACAAATATGCAGTTTTGCCCTTTGATGTTTCCCACGCACCTTGTCCAAACCTATTAGTATCACTGAGTACAAGAAACAGAGTTAATACAGGTCACATTCCTGGGTCTTAGGTAAAGAAACACAAGTTACTGAGCTTCCTTTGCGAGTCTGACTTCTACCCAGAGTCTGCTTCTTGTTGGGTTGTTGGGGTAACCCAACTCCATTACATATTTCGGCTCCTTTGGCTGCTCAAATCAGCCCTTTGTGTTTCTCCCTGGCCTTTTGCAAATTGACAAAAAGCAGATAAATTGTAACTGTTCTCTTATTGAACAGCCCAGCTTCTGATTGTAGCGCTGGGGGAAGGGTAGAAGACATAATAATATGACTTTTTTTGTGGTTTCCTCGTAAAATGGTCCCCATCTGCTTTGTATTAAGACTGCAAGAAACATGCCTGGGGAGTAGAGGCTTTCTCCCAGGTACCAAAGAGGTGAAACTGCATATAAAAAGAAACATAAAAAGTATTCATATTAAAATTGAAAATAAAATAAGCAAGACGTGGTGGATACACTACTAAGATTAAGCAGGCATTGTGGTTTTCTCATAACGAAGATTATAATATTGTAAAATTAGGTACAATTATGTAGATTTATTGTGTAAATCTCTCCATACTGTTTATGTAACAATCAACATAAGACATCAGAAATAATTAGCAACAATGTTTATTAGAGCCATCGATTTCAGCCAAGATTTGGAAATGCATAGGAACAATCATCACACATGAATTAGAATGTGGCTTGCTACACTTATAGCACTTACATAAGCGGTCTGCAAGTAACTGCATGTGAGGCAGTGCACATAAACTCATATCTGTAACAATGAGAATATTTACCTAGTAACATAGGATGCATGGATATAATATCACATACAAACAAGTCCAGACTATTATGCTGCAGTGTTGATCCTAAAGAAGACACTGCAATATTATTACAGACAAGGAAGGGGTCTTTGTATAGACCTATAATCAATGTATTTATAGTCATTAAAGGGAACCTGTCATCACATTTTTCACAAAAACAGCTGGTGACAGGTTCCCATAGATCCCTTTTAACTAAATGACACCCTTATTTTGTCTAAAAATTCTTTCCCTCAGATCCCCATAAATCAACTTTATAATTTTGACTGTTATCCAGGGATATCTAGAGCGAGTTAGACAGGGCATGGCCTTCTCAGGCTATATCCAGTAGCTCTTCCCCATGCATTTAATAGCATTTAGCAAATTAAGTCATATGACCAGGGTGACATCATCTAAGGCAGTGATGGCGAACCTATGGCACTGGTGCCAGAGGTGGCACTCAGAGCTCTTTCTATGGGCACTCAGGCCATCACCCTAGGACAGAGTTCACCAAACACTTCCAATCTTCCTGCAGTCCCAGGCAAATTAAGAGATGCTGCTGTCTCAGTGCTATTCGACACTTTGTTGGCTGTTAGGAACTGCAGGAAAAGTGAGGTTTTGACAGAGCTGCAGTATCTTTGGAGGTCATCATGTTGGACCCAACCATTGTTCCTTTACAGAGAGACACTGGAGAGAAGCTACAATGATAATTTGAATTTGCCCTCCTTCTTTTAACTGGTGGCCTCAAACCGCCAATACAATTGAAAGATGTGAAAGAACAGGTAGCAATAAGTTACTGCTTAAAATTTCATGTTGGCACTTCACGGTAAATACATGGATTTCGGTTGTAGTTTGGGCACTCAGTCTCTAAAAGGTTCGCCATCACTGATTTAAGGTCTTTAAGCCTCCCTCCTAACATAAGCAAACTGTACCTGCATGAGTTACAGTTTGCTAATGTTAGGAGGAAGGCTTAAGGACCTTAAATGATGTTTCTGAGGGAAAACAATTTTTAGCTAAAATAAGGGTGTCATTTAGATAATAGGCTTCTATGGGAACCTTTCACTAGCTGTATTTGCGATAAATGTGGTGACAGGTTCCCTTTAAGTCACCCCTAAACATCCCTCTATTTGATCATTTGTCTATGTACATCTATTCCATTTATCACTTTGCCTACCTACCTATCATCTTTATTGTGCATTGGATCCCAAATCTCTACACAATATTCCATATCACATGTGTAAATTGGAAGAACTATGTTTGGCTTATGTTTTTCTATAGGCTCTTTTGATGTGCCCAGTTAAGCTCATTTCATCTTTACACAGTCTTTCCCATTTCATGTTCATGCATGTGCATAAGCTTGTATATATCGATTTTCAAAGGAAGCAAATATCAGCTTGCTATAAACACATTGATAAATCCCCCTTGAACAGCTGTAAGCAATAAAACTGATGACCAGCTGCCACCACTAGGGGGAGCCTAATGCATAGTCATTAATTCAGCTACCATTGAACTCAAGGAAGCTGTAAAATCTATTTAACTTTGTGGAGGTTGCAAGAATATGCAGTAACTTAAGATTGGTAAGTTGAAGTGCACCATTGGGCTCCATTGGCATTTAGCAACTTGAGGTGTGACTGTAGGGTATGCAGGGACTTCTGCTGTCCAAACACATTAGATAGAAGTAGGTTAAAGGTGTTTTAATGATGCTCAGCACTACACATTTTAGTCCATTGCTACAGTTGTTCAGACCTGTCAGACAAGCTCAGGATGAATAGTCTGTAAAGTAGTGAATATACAGCTGATGTATAGGGATCACATGAGTAGAATTTCCAGGGATTTCCAGGAATTTTGAATGATGACCATCAGTTTATGATTATGCAGGGTCAACACCTGACCAATCTTCTGTTCTGACCTGGCAAGATACAGAGCATGGATACAGAAGTAGTTGGTTCTGAGCTCCATGTACTGGCCAAGTGCTGTAACTACACTGCTATAACTGCCTGAGGAAAGCCAACAATCAAAACCCTTGGACAACCCCTCAAACGTCTACATCCAGCCTAAAGAGTGCCACGCATGCCACTGTTTTACAATGTAATGGGGCTTATTTACTAAGGGTCACGGATCGCACTTTCGTCGAACTGTTCAACGTTTTCAGGATTTGCGCCGCTTTGACAGGTATTTAACACGTGTCTGCGTAGGATTGTGTCACACGCAATAATTTTTTTGTGCAGCTGCGCTGGCTTCCATGCAGCAGAAATCGGGGGGCCTGCCAGGACTGAGCGCGGGATTTAAGATTCAAATTGTGTCACAAGACAATACACTTACATGCAACATGAAGAAGAAGGTGAACTACGGCGGACCTGAGCGTGGAAGCGACACATGCAGGATATCGTGTGCACAATCTTAGTGAAACGCGGCACAGTGCATTATCGTCAGACAATGCACTTTCAGTGAACTCTGCGTACCCAGTAAGTAAATGTGCCCCAATACGTAATTAGCAGTTCCTTCTTTTCTTAGATACAGGCAGCAGTTTGGCTACATTCTGCTGTTAGATGTTGACCCAACCTGGTCCCAGTCATCTCAGCTCCCACAGTGTACTCACTTCCTCCTGTAACAAAATTCTGAATTTAGCTTTTGATGTGAACTTAGTAGAATCTGCCATGTGACCCAAAAGGGGTAGAAGATGAGAAACATAAATATTCAGCATAGCTACCAAACACTCTACATGTTGATTCTAACAATTGTCTCACAACTAACAACTAACAAATAAGTGACTTATAATGGCTACAGCCCACATGAGCCGCTAAAGCTACATTGCAACAATCGTCTTATCTCTGAAAAAGTTTCAAGCATGTCCAATAAATTAGCCAAGAAATGCAACACATTTGAATTACTTGGAACCAGTTGTTTCATTGCCATTGAAGCTCAGATTATTGGAAGCAATGCTGGGAATCGCACATATGTGTCAAATTATCTGTTGGGCGATGGCAAGTTTTCATTTGGCTGACCAGCTTAGAAGACTGATAAAAGGGAGAGATTTCTTGTGTTATGTATTTAACCCCTTATGATTGCACGCATGTGCAGACAGTTTACAGTCAGACCCGGAAGGGATCTGAGGGACCATGACTTCGGGCAGCCCCGGGGCACTTGGCCGACCTCGGGGCTGCCTAAAAGTTGATTGGATCCCCCGGTAAGCCGCACGTAAAAGAAATTTGTGGATGCTGCTATTTGCTGCGTGAGGCTAATATTGAAATGACGCCGCTCCCCTCCAGCAGCCTACGCCAGATCCCCTGCTATATTTGGCTAATTGCAGGCAAATCTATAAAAATCATCTACAACCAGAAAATGCTGACAACATTACTGACAATTAAAAACATCCCCACACAGCGCCACCAGATCTCTGACACCCGGTGACTGACACTACACATGCTGATGCTGCATCACTGCTTAATTTACCAGAGACATCTTCAGCTTCCTACAGCAAATACCCATACTGTGCACCTAAAAATATCACAGTCACTTACAGTATAATATGACCTGCATAACAGTTCTCTTAAATAATTTATACAACCCAAATAATTTAACAACCCAACTGACCAAACAAATAAAAATCATATATATAATCCACCAAAATTAAAGTATTATATTTATTATTATATATGTATAGCAGACCCCCCCCCTAATTAATATATTGATAGTATATACAGGTGGGCCCCCATAGATAGTATATACAAGTAGGACCCCCCATAGATAGTATATATATGGCTAGACACCCTATAATAGATAGTGTAAACAGGCAGACACACCCCATAGATAGCATATACGGACAGAACCCCCTACCCTACATAAATAGTTCATTCAGGCTGGACCACGATAGATAGTATATATACAGTTAGGCACCCCCTCATAAATAGTGTATACAGTAGAAGACCCTCCCCCCATATGTATTATACACAGGCAAGACGCCCCCATAGATAGTATATACAGACAGGACCCCCTCCCCCATAGATAGTATATACAGGCAGGACCCCCTACCCCATAGATACTATATACAGGCAGGACCCCCTCCCAAATAGATAGTGTACATACCAGCGGAACCCCCTCCCCCATAGACCCCTATAGGTACTATATACAGGAATCCCCCCTAGGTAGATAGTATACACTTTTATTTTTACAAAAAATAGTAAAAGTAATACTTACCTCCAGCACTCCTGGCTGCAGTGGTCTCTTCTTCTCCCAACAGTATGGTCTACAGCTGGTGCACATGATGACCTCACGCTGGCCTGTGTCATGCAGAGCGATGCACACAGGCAGGTCTGCACTGCTCTCCTTGTCAATTACAACAATGTCTGATAGATGGTGATGTAATTGACTTTTCTAGTAGTACGGACTTGGCAGCATTTGGCAAGTCCATACTACTAGTGATCTGCTGCCCCCCACAGACGTCTGTGATCTGCCCCCTGAGTTGGAATTTTCATCCCACCTCATGGCTGATGTGGCCTGCTGCTACTGTACAGCGCCACAGACCAGCCATTAGTAGAGTCCACGGCAAGGATGCCCTATATGGAAATACCCATGTTAGAATTGGGTATGATGGGCCTACCAGAAGTATCAACTTGAGGACTTACATGCTACATAGAGATTAAGAGCATCATCAATATGTTCTAGTAATCCATAATATTTGTTAATCTCTAAGAAATAGACCATAGTGTTGAATGTTTGCTGCATACCCTTCCAAATGGGCTTGTCCGCTGCAGATTCTTTGTTGCCCATTGTAATGTATAAGAGCCTAACCCCCCCACCTCCCCACCTCCCCCTTCCTCCGAAAGATTCTCTGGTTTCCTGGGGTGAAGTATCAATATTAACTTTCAGCAGTTTAAGAAAACTTTGTAAAAGTATGTAATCATTTTCCTACAGTAATCATTTATATTGTGCCGCTTTGCAGATCATACATTACCCCATATTAGGTGCAGCTACTTCCATGTACATGACCTCTACACTATGAGATGTTCAAGGTGTAAAAAGTTCAGCTTTGAAGCGGAAAACAACCAGGTGCTTGATCTCCGTTGTCTCTGACCTTGACCCACGGACTGCAACTCCCTCCAGTGTTTTATGACTGGTAGCCCATTCTTTTCATTAACACCTTCTGCCTTTTCACAATGAATGCTTGTTGCTGGGTCATTTGTGTTATCAGAGGTATTGAAGGTAAGCTGGCAACACGCGCCATCTCACTTCAAAGATAGTGATGGCATCCTGGGTCTGGCAAGCTATGCGACCCTTGTTTCAGTGCTGGATGGTTTTGTGGTTTTGGAGTCTGGATGTCTGTGCTGTATCAAGGCCTCAAAGAGAGGTCGGACAGCTGCCTCTCATCACAAAACAGCCTTCCTCATTACACGTCTCTTTGCCGGGGCTCTGTCTTCACTGCAGCCTGTGCACACTGCTGGGAGGGCCTGGACCTTTCAGCCATCATTACAAGCCAGGCTTTGAAGTTTTAATACCATTTACTCCTACAGGAGCCAGAGGTTGAGGAATGTTTGTAGAAACTTATAATACATCTCTGAAAAGAAGATAAATTGAAAGCAAAACCCGGTTTTTACTATATGGTCTTATAAAGTTACACATCTTTTGATTGTGGTGGTAAATTTTACTCTTTGTTGGGTAAATGTAATGGGTCCGGTATCCCATCAGAGGTGCCAATGACTGACTTCCCAGATACACTATGTTATATCAAGTGCAATTCCCATATACTACTACATTCAACGAGTTTGGCTGCTCATACAAAACCGTATATAGAAATGCATGGTCTGCATTCGGGAATCTAAATTTTGTATGAAATTATATTGTAATTATTATATTATTGGAAACGTGGCAACTTCCTGTCATGGCATTTAGCGGTTTATCATGAAGAAACTAACAAAAGAAGCAGCACAAGTATTTGTCACTGTACAACACTAACCTCTAGTGGCAATGGGCGGATACTACAGTGTTAGCATAACTGTTCTCACAAAGAAAATCTTCCATAATAATAATAATAATTCTTTATTTATATAGCGCACACAGATTATGCAGCGCTGCGCACTTGCCAAATCGGCCCCTGCCCCCAAAAAGGCTCACAATCTAATCAACCTACCAGTATGTTTTGGAGTGTGGGAGGAAACCGGAGAACGCGGAGGATACCCACGCAAATACAGAGAGAACATACGAACTCTTTGCAGATGTTACCATAAAAATTCATCATGATAAACCAGGGACACTTACTCATTGATCCAGGTACTGTCACTGTGGTAATATTCTTATATTTGTTATTCATGACCTCCTTCCTTCTAAAACCATATTTTAAAATTATGCTAATGAGCTTGAGGGGCAACCCTAACCATCTGTGATCTGAGTTTAAGCGCAGGAAGTGTTTATTTAAATGCCGAGGAAACAGGAAGGAGAGGGAGACACTGTTACAGCCAGATCATGGAGAGGCTTGGGTGGCCCATGAGACTCATTAGCATAATTTTAAACGTTTGCTTGAGAAGGAAGCCATGAATAACAGATATACAAGGATTACCACAGTCACGGTCCCTGGATCTATGAGTAAATGTTTCTGGTTTATCATGCTTAATTCTGATAATACATTTCCTTTTAAGTAAACTAGTAAAAGCTCATTTCCTTCTGTACAAATTCTGTAGTCGGCTACTGAGCAGACAACTTCTAGGTAAAATAAGACCATAATAATTTATTGAGAACCAGAAATTGTGGAAAAAAACTAATTGGTTGAAAATGGTGAATAACATGACTAGACAGTAATTTATCAGTTTCTCCTATATGTATCATGACCTTATGGCAAAATGTAGTACACCATTGTATAAATACATTGAAAAATCCCCCTTATACAACTGCAAAGCAATACTTACTGCAATGTAATCAAAGTTTTTGAATGTATCTTTTATTTCAGAGCAAGAAGATGATAACCCCCCTATAAACCCTGCAAGCTCCCCAGATGGTATGGCTGTGCCACCCTACCGCAAGCAAAAGGTATTAACAAATACATTGCTAAAGTGTAACTTTACCTGTAGATGAATGGGAATCATCATTGTTCATTGTTATGAAAATATCTCATAAATATTGAAATATAAAGGGGTTATCTTGTAATGGGCATTCAACACCCATCAGAAGCTGATATATGTCTTATTACTGAGAGCAGTGGAGGATTATATTACAAGCAGTTTGGGCAGTAGCCCTGGGTCCAAGCTTTCTAGGGGGCCCATTGTGACCCAAACCACCCACAAATTCTGTGCCCATGTAATCAGTTCCTACTCTCAATACACATGTACACAGGGGCCGTTTCAGGACATTTGAAGATCCCCCAAGGGTCCTGAAACCGCAGATTAAAAGCTAGTACAAGGGACACATCCTCCATTCCCCAAGAATCTTGATTCTAGTAACATATGTAGGAAGTGATTCCTCACTTGTATGGGGCTATAATATTCATACATCCCAGGGACCTTGGCAGTCTTAATCCGCCCTGATTGAGAGCCCTAAGGTTCAATATCTGTGTTTGGCTGTCAATTTGAGTCTCATAGACTTTGTTTTGCCATGCATGTTCGGCTCTTACTCCATTCATGCACATCCTTGCTGTGGTCATGCTGTGAGAAGTACAAGGGGTCAATGTACATGTCAGTACAAGCCATTAGTAACAATAATTCAGTTCATCATTTGTTGCAGACTTTTTCCCACCATACAAGCACACTTGGCAATTAGTAGTCATAAATGCCTGAAATCACGAATAAAATAAAGCTGGGTGTAATCAAGGATCACTTAGATAACACCCAGACGTGACAAACAACATTAATGGATTATTCTGGAACAAAATGTCAGGAACCCCTGAATCAGAGCCATGTATTATGCAACATATGACCATTATTTCTGATATGTGAAAACACAATGCTACTGAATGTGCTTGAGATAAATGGTTTTTAATGTGTACAAATGCAGTTTCATTTATTGGGTGTGTTTTGCAGAAAGGAAAGCAGAAGACCTCTATAAGTGAGACATCTTCACAAGGGGAAAGTGGTGAAGTGAGTATCCTATACTCGGATTATACAACAAGCTATAGACAACTATAGTTTCACATATGTTACAAAATCTAAAGGACCAGTTTTCTGAAATATGAGAGAACAAAGAAATAAAATAATCTGATAATGGCCTGTGTTGTAGCGTCCCCTGGCTTTAATGCACACACATTACAGCCAAGATGAATCTCGTATGGCAGCTCTTCGCCAGGTACTGTCATAGTTTTTTTGTAGTGAATTGATTGCTAGTGGTTATAGTGTGGAGTTGTTATGTGCAGCCAATGCACAGTTCCTTAAGACTTTGGACAACAGGCCATTTGTAAAAGTAGTTGGCCTCAGTTTAATCAAGGAAAATGGTCCCTCCTGTGTCGTTGGCGCAGTGCAATTTGATACAAAGCCTCTGAGTGATTTTATTTTGTTAAAAAATTTTAAAATACAGACGGTCCCCGGGTTACGTACGAGATAGGCTTCTTCTTAAGTTGAATTTGTATGTAAGTCAGAACTGAATATTTTATAATTGTAACCTCAGCCAAATTTTTTTTGGTCTCTGTGACAATTGGATTTTTAAAAATGTTGGATTGTAATCAGAATCAGTATTAACAATAAAGCTTAATTACAGACACCTCTGATAATTGTTATAGCTGTTTACTGTAGCCTAAGGCTAAATTACAGTAAATTACTAACATCCAGTTTGTAGCTATCGGTTGTCAGTAAGTCGGGTGTTCTTAAGTAGGGGACAGCCTGTATTGATAAATGCAGCAGCTGGAGAAGAGTCTTTTCCAAAACTTAAAAGTGTTTTGCAAACATTTTATTCATATTTTAAAACTTTTTATTAAAATAAAATCACTCAAGAGGCTTTGTATGTGCTGAAGACACATTTTACTTGGTTAAAACAAGGCCAACTGTATTTAATAACTTAAGATGCAACCATTTAAAATGTGGTCTAGGACACCAATATAAACATAGCAGAGTGGCTGGTGAGGCAGCAGTAACATCCGCTATACAGAATACAAGAACTCATAGGTGTGTAGCTGTAACTAAAAGTTTTCAAGAGTTTTGTGACTTTGGATTTCCTCGCAGTCACAGGGCCATCTACTCCCTCCTTTCCCTGGCACTTTGGCCAGTGAGGTAAAATAAGTAGTGTGAAGCTGTGGATGAAAGAGCATACGGAAGAACCCAGGCAGACACCTCTGAGCTGTGAGCTCCTCTCTCATCTCCTGTATGATGTGGCACCCTGCTGGGAGACCATGCACTATTTATGAATGCACTCTCTGAATATTTACTACCTTGAAAAATATTCAAGCCTTGAAGTCCTCGGGTTTCATGTTGTCTGGTTTAGCTGAAATAGGTGTGCTGTCGTTTTTTCACTCCAGAAGCCATTGTTTAAAAGTGGAGAATGACAGAATCTGGCACAATGCTGAATGCGGACCTGCTGATAATGCCTGCATGTGGATGAAATGTATTGTGAATTATATACTGTATAAAATCATTATGGACTATATTCCAGAAAGAAAAATAATTTCCAAATATAGATTATGCCACATTCATTCCTATCTTTGTCATGTGGGTATTAAATCCTAGAGGGAGCAGCTGACAGTGTAAGGTGCCTGTCATGGAGATCTATGTAACCACACCTATGTGTGTGATTTGTAGAAGCAGGACTGTGAAAACTGTATTTATTTTTCAGAATTGTAGCTGGACTTGAATCACTGGTGAAGTCTCCTCACTCTGCTGTGCTATGACATTTCTGCATTTCCTCTCCTCTCTGTTCTGGTGACTGTTGTAGTATCCAAACAGCTTTTACTCATAGTAGATGGAAGGTGTTGTGGAGAGATCTATGGAAGGTCAATCATTATAATTTTTTTATAGTAAGTACTCCATAGATCCCAAAATGGTACATAAATTCTGTAAATATGATCCCACTTAACTCAATAGGAATCATAAAAGACTGAATAAAAATGCACATAATTGTGAATATATACCGTATATACTCGAGTATAAGCCGACCCGAGTATAAGCCGAGACCCCTAATTTTACCACAAAAAACTGGGAAAACCTATTGACTCGAGTATAAGCCGAGGGTGGGAAATGCATTGGTCACAGCCTCTCCAGTATGTAGCCAGCCAGCCCCTGCCCCAGTGTATATAGCCAGCCACCCCCTGCCCCAGTGTATATAGCCAGCCACCCCCTGCCCCAGTGTATATAGCCAGCCAGCCCCTGCCCCAGTGTATATAGCCTGCCAGCCCCTGCCCCAGTGTATATAGCCTGCCAGCCCCTGCCCCAGTGTATATAGCCCCCCCCCTTCCCTGTCGTGCAGCACAACAATACCGGATGGATCGCACAGAAGATCTACGGGTGCCGCCAGAAAGGCAAGTTTTGATTTATTTATTTTTTTGACTCGAGTATAAGCCGAGTTTGGGTTTTTCAGCACATTTATACTCGAGTATATAAGGTAATATACAATTGAATGATAGATTGCTTGCTTTGTCATCTCTCATCATCTGCTCAATTATTGCCTCTTGTATTCTTTTTTTGTTTCACTTGTTATACTGCATATAATATTTTTCTTTTTCAGGAATTTGGACAAACTAGATTTGCTGAAAAAAAACACAAAGCACATAAAGGAGATGTCAAAAATGGACAGAAGAAGAACAACCTGTACAGACTAACTGAGGAGAAAAGTGATCAAAGTGGTGAGGACATGGAAGAAAGAAATTCAAGTACAAGATCTCCAGAACAGGTGCTGGTTTCATGTATAAATGTATCATTTGCCAGATTCACACACCCCCTATGTCCTTAAAATAACATACATTTTACTTTTAAAATAAGCAAAGGTTCTTATTATCTTACATCACTGCATTTTATTGTATTTTTATTAAGAGAATGAATTCTGCTTCTCCTTTTTTCCAATGTATTCCCAATTTGTCTGCAACAAAACTATATCAAACCTTCAGCCCAAGTGATCATTAGCACAATCAATAACAAAAGCAGTGAGGGCCCTGCTCACAAGAGCTGACAATCAATGAAGGACATAATATACAAAATTAGGTTAAAAGATATATTGATTTTTTTTTTAAACAAACCGTTGTTAACCATTGTTACAGGATCCCAGTGACCATAACAAAAGACTTCAACCAGGTGACATGCAGTCCCCAAATTTTGGTGAAAAATTAAACTTGTCTTCTTGTCCCTTTCTTCAAAATGTATGAATGTCAGCTTTGAAAGAAAAAAATCCATGCAGCTATAGTAGTTCAAGGTGTAAATTGTAGAAATAATAAAGGGGATGACCAGTGATACCAAAGTTTATCCTCTATCCATATTGGGATGACCCTATTAGGGGAATGGATTTACTCTGGTAAACTTTAGTGTTACTGGCCAACCCCTTTAAAGGGCTTTGCAATGCTTAATGTAGCTATACATTTATTATAGATATTAGAAGGCTCCTTCCTTTTAAAAATTAAGGTTTATCTTTGTGTTTGTGGCAGTTTTCTGGGCTTCGGCAATACACTACAGAAAGAGCAATAAATTGCAGGGGGAGCAGGGAGCAAAGGGAGAAGAGCTTCATGGGGAGTGTAAGAGGTAAAGCCCTGGAAACTAGAGGGGCTCTTTTGAACCCCCCCCCTAGAGCCCTTCCACTTCATTTACATAAAGCTTAAAATAAATGTATAACCGAACTTAATGTATAGCTCTATTCACCCAGCTGCATTAAAGAGAACCTGTCACACCGAATTGGGTCCCAAAAGCAACTGCAGGTCCACATGGAGCTGTAGTTCAGCATCCCAAATCGTCCTGTATCAGGTCTCTACGTGGGCCCCATCGGACTTGCATTCGCAGGTGTTCCTGTAGCACACCTCTTCTCGCGATTCTGCGTGAAGCAAGGATAAGAACTACTGTGTACTACTCCAGCTTTACTTGCAGTGGAGCTGTGGGGCAGGGATCTCAGGAGGGAAGGCGAGTATACATTTTTTTTTTATAGCTCACACATAGGGCAATACATACAGGGCGATTTGGGGCACTAAACCACTTCCCTTTAAGAGTGAATACAGCTATAAACTAGTGACATTTGTGAAGGCGGTCTATTGAATAGGTTTCTCCTGAAATGACAAGCTGTTTGCAGCCACATTGGGATGGCAAAGATTAACCTGTGATCTTCAAATCCCAGAATCAGAACAGAATATAGAAACTTAGAACCTTGTACCAATACTGTAAACTTTCATGTCTGACAACAGGGAGGCAAAAACTATAGTGCAGAAACTGAAGATCGCGAGGAAGCTTCTATTACAAGTACTGATGATTCTAAGGATCAAAACCTAGAGGAAGAAGATACATCTGATGAAAGCACTCCGGTATGTGACATCTATCACATTTTTATCAGTAATAGACTGTCCTAATGTATATGCTCATTACCTCTAGGGCAGTGATGGAGAACCTTTTAGAGACCGAGTGCTAAACCAAAATCCACTTATTTAATGTGAAGCGCCAACATGGAATTTTATACAGTAACTTATTGCTACCTGTTCTTCCACATCTTTCAATGGTATCGGCCCCCTAAGGCCAACAGTACAGTTGACAGAAGGAGGGCAAATTCAGTGTAGCTTATCTCCAGAGTCTCTATGTACAGGAAGAATAGTGGGTCCGGCAGGATGACCTCCAAAGATAATGCACTTCTGTTAACACCTTCTCACTTTCGCAGTTCCAAACAGCCAATAAAGTGTCACTTTAAAAACAGCGCTGAGAGCAGCATCTCTTAAGTTGCCTGGGACTGTAGGAAGATTTAGTGTTTGGTGAACTCTGTCCTTGGACGATGGCCTGGCTGCCCGCAGAAAGGGTTCTGAGTGCCACCTCTGGCACCCGTGCCATAGGTTAGCCACCACTGCTCTAGGGGATGATGAGGCTGTTTTTCAGCTACACCCTGAGGGTCCGTATGATGCAGAAAAGAAGATTTAAAAAATATGCAAAGCAGCCTGAGTCGCTTATGCACGCCCCCACCATTTCATTAATATTCACCCCTCCTGCGGCTCGCTCTGGCGGCTGTCTGTAAATCTCACTGATATACTCTAAGTCTTGCCCAGGTATCTCTTCCCCCCACCATCTTTGCTTATGCATTCTACCCTTCTTACCCTCCCTCCCCGGTTGTCATTTTCCTTAGTATATTTTTCTGCCCCCCGTCCTATTTTTCATATTCTGTGGACAGTTTTAATAAAATATTGTTTAACCATAAATAGTTAATAATGTATATAGCCAAATAGACTAAAGATATAGATATTTTTTTTTAATTCCCCCAATTTTAGCTTTTTAGGATGTCATAGTTATTGCAGATTTGAGCACTTACAGCCTCTATAAAAGCTAAGCAGGGCTGAGATGGGCTAGTAGTACCAGGCACAGACACACTGGCACCATATATTGTTGATAAGAACCCCCTCCAAGCCATGCATTGATCCTTCCCGCTAAATTTACTGATAAAAATCTACAGCTGCTGAGCATAGACATCAATTGGGAGTATGCTCACTGACCTCAGTGCTGGACTAACAACTTTTCATCTCTGTTTTGCTATATAATGTTCTCTGGGTGAGGTCACACGTGGCGTTTGTTATGCGTTTTTGAAGGCATTGCAAAAGAGCATGAGTTTTACATTTTACCCTGCATTTGGCTGATTTGAAAGAGCTTTTCTTCATTGTTGGAAGTGTAAGCAGCCATGAAAATGTTAACAC
This sequence comes from Engystomops pustulosus, assembly GCA_019512145.1. NCBI lineage: Eukaryota > Metazoa > Chordata > Amphibia > Anura > Leptodactylidae > Engystomops > Engystomops pustulosus. The sequence goes on along the minus strand of CM033648.1, from coordinate 55,836,810 downwards.
AGCTTACACTGCCAGCAATGAAGAGAAACACTTTCAAACCACCTAAATTTATGGTACCATGTAAAAACACATCGCAAATGCCACTTGTGACCAAACCCTCCATGTTACGGCTGCTTTTATGTGAGCAACAGCTCCATTACGGGGTAGCTGACCGAGAATTAGAAACAGAGGCAGAATTCAAGGATAATGGATATAAAGGATATAACGTCATAATAGTTAGAAATATTGTTCTTCTCATATACATACATCTGAATGCTTAAGTGCCACCTGTTCTTAATTTATTATATCTCCTAATTCTATACAGCCTTTAAAGAGGTATATTCAACCACCAGATGGAGATATGGGGAGCCTTCCACAGGATCATACAAACAACAATAAAGCCCCGGTATGTATCATGATCATGAATAGAATTATTTATCAGACACAAGATGGAAGATTGAACAAAAGTATTGTAAAGTAAACCAGTGCAGAGGTAGACAAGACAGTCTTAGGGTGCGTTCACACGTTCAGTTTTTCAGATGCAGTTTTCAATGTCTAAACCAGGAGTGGAAGTAAAGAGGAGTAGCACCTCTCAATGATATGTTCTCACCCATTATGATCCGCATCTGCTTTTCTGCACCTTCAAAAACTGCATCTGAAACACAGTGGGGCTCATTTACTAATGGTCGCGCTGCTCACTTTCGTCGGTCTGTGCGCCTTTTTTGGGGATTATACAGCTTGCACAGGTATTTAACAAGTGTCTGCGCTGGGATTTTGGCGCACGCAATCTTTTTTTGGCACAGCTGCGCTGGCTTTCATGCAGCACAATTTAGGGGGAGTGCTGTTGAACGATCCGACTGATTCGTACTGAGCGCAGGATTTTACTTTCGAATTGTGCCGCAAGCCCAAGCACTTAGATGCACCACTAAAAAGATGGTGAACTCTGTTGCACCTGAGTGGAGAAGCGACACATGCAGGATTTCAGGAGCACAATCTTTGCGAATTGCAGCACAAATTGAGCGCTTGGATGAGCTCTTTTCACTAGAGTAACACTATAATCACAAGCAGGAATACAAACTACTCTATCTTTTGCGTCTTGCACAGGGTCATGGAATCCATCAAACATGGACTGAAGTGTCTAAGTGGGTGTAAATGGTGCAAGCTCCCTATGCCACCCATCAGCAATCACAGGGTGACGATGGCGCTGCATGGCAGCCCGGAGACCAGTAAAGGAGCCCAGGGCTGCTTTTGTTAAGTATTTATTAGCCCAGGCTAGGGAAGATATAATGCACTGTACTACATAAGTAGTGTGTGCATTGTATAAGAGATCAAATGATCCATGTTAGTGTCCCTTGTGGAACAAAGTGATATAAAAAGTAATACAGAAATAAAATAAGTTTTATATAAATAAAATGTTAAAAAAAAAGTTGCATGAAAAACACCAAACACAAAATTCATAATAAAGTGAGTTAAAAAACAGTATTGTAACCTCCTTTTGTCTTTGTATGGTATTGAATAGCCTTATAATCAAATTATGCCAGAATTCTGTCACAGACAGCTTCATAAATCTTCCCCAGGGTCTCTTATGTTTATATCATGCTGCACCTAATGGGATATCTGTGTGAGCCACAATGCACTAGTATAGCCATTTTTTGTATAAAAGACATCTGAATAAAACATAAAAAAGTCTCATTGAAATTAAACAAAGTAATTGACACCATCAAAATGATTGTAATTTGCTCTACTGCCATCCTCTTCAGCAGACACAAGTAGAGGCTTCTAGCCGGAGCACACCAGACAAGGAGAAGCTGGATTCCTCCATAGAACAGGGTTCTTCTTCACACGCATACACTGACAAGCTGAATAACAACAGACACACTACCCTTACAGTATGTGCCTCATTGTATACTCTGATGTTTGTTCTCAACATTTCTACTGAAAAAGCCTTAAGCAGATTCCTATTTACCTTTCATACACTTTGTAATGTGACATAGAATTGAATAGAATATTGTATGTTTAGAGTGGAGTACCTCTGTATTGTACCCCACTTTATCATTGTGACTGGATAAAGGGAACCTTTTACCAGGGACCTTATTTTCACTAAAGACAATTTAAACCTGCATTGAAAAGATATCTTTGTCCATTTTCTGAGTGTTAGGATTAGTGGATCCTCTGGACCACCGCGGGAGATTGAACTAGCCAACACCCGGAACCGGAGCCTAGCGGCACCTGGTATTCACCAGAGCCCGCCGCAAAGTGGGTTGGACTTGCTGCGGCAGGATACCACTAGGTCGTTCCCAGGTGTGACCAGCCCACGGTGGCAGCCGAGGTCAAGGTACCTTAGCGGATGACAATCTCGTAGACAGGTCCAGGCACAGGGTCAGGGCAGGCGGCAGAGATGCAACGTCAGGTCCAAGTCCGGGGTCAGCAACAGGAGGTCCAGGCAGGTGGGAACGGGAACACAGGCACACAGCAACACGGAGGTACTCAGGTAACACGGCAACACAGGACTCAGGAACGGGAACACACAGGAATACACAGGAACACAGGAACGCAGGAATACAGGAATACGCAGGAACACAGGAATAATCGCTAGGAAGCTTTCTCTAAGGCTATGAGGCACAAAGATTCGGCAGGGAATGATGGGAGACAAAGGGTTAAATACAAGACAGGAAATGACCAGCGCCAATCACCTGCGCGCAGGCCCTTTAAATCTTGAGACAGTGCCGTGCGCGAGACCTAGTCCCGACCGGAGCGGGAGCCAGGAGGGGTAAGTGCACAGGAGCGGGACCGGGGCAGCGGAGAGAGGCACGGGTGCACCCGCGATCCGCGATATGGATCGCGGGGGTGCCCGTGACACCAAGCATTATTATTACAATATAATTATGTGTTTTGTTTTGTTGTAAATGAGCAGAAAGGTGGGGGCTGAGAGCTGAGGAGTGATTGAGCAGCTTAGACAAGACAAATGTTTTAAATGCATATTTTTAAATGCATCCAAACAAAAGCAACCCCCGACACAGGATTCTATCGGGGAGCCAGGTATGCTAAAAACATACAATTATATTCAGAAAATGGACGAAAACATCTTTACAATGCAGGTGTAATGGGCTTTTGTAACATGTCTTTTGAGAAAATGAGGTCCCTGGTGACAGGTTCCCTTTCAGTTCAGCCTCTTTCAGGTTAGGTAAGAGTTTTTGTTAGACCTAGTTACAGTGCTTAATATCTTAAGTACTCATTAACATTTCATCTAACTCAGCATAAATGAATAGAAATCTTGTAATATTTAATCAGACCAAAATGACCATAAAGATAAAATACCCAGGCTAAGCAATTGTCTGTGATCCAAACTGCCTGAAATGCAGAAACGCCTATGTATTTAGCTTAAGGAGCATTGTATATGCTGGATACCATCCATATTGCCTATCTTAGAATGCACAAGTTTTCAACCTATGTATATACTGGCAATGGTAGGTTTTCAATAATTCGCAAATACAGTACATGTATTATATCTAAGGAATTCTTTATTTAATAGCAAGACAAAAAGGAGCATAAATTGGAGAAAGAAAATGTGCCTGCAAGAGACCAACAGGAAGAAAACAAGCATGGGATAGACCAACAGATAAAAAATGTGCAAGAAGGAGACCAACTGATGAAAAATGAGCATAAAACACAACAAAGGACAAGAGGAGAGCACCTCCAACCCTCACCAGGTGACAAGACCTAGCTATACTTTCCTTTTCATAAAAGATTCTTAACAAGGTCTTGGGAAATAGTGCAGAGTCAGAATTAAACTGGATTCACATCTCGTTTTGTGCATACATTGTAAGAACACATCGGGTGGATTACGGATTTGTCCTTACAATGTATGGCACAAACCTTGTTGACTCCAGTGTTCATGGTGTATGGCTGCTGCGGGGATATGTTGGCTGTTGCCTCCTCCTTCCCCTGAATGCACTCAGTGGAGGCCTGGGGAGGATGCAGGACAGCTGCATCCGCCCCCATCGTGTTCAATGGCCTCCAATGAGCGTATATATCACTCAGTAGGAATTAACAGGATGGCAAGAGGTAGCTTGTTTCTTACACAGTATATAACGTATACTGGACAGTAATTGTTAGTCCAGTATATGGGTATGCTAAGCGTATACGCCCGCAGCTTTTGAGGCATATTCACTCAGCGTATGAAAAAGTTGAGAAGTAAACTTAGCCTTACACACAAGTTGACCAGCCCACTAAGCGCCAAGCTTTGATATACAAATGGCTTCTAAAATGTCAGCAGAAGACCATGCTACTCTAGAACCAGTCACTTTGCCAAGGGCCTATATCAGTCAGTAACCATCTTTTATTGTTTAATAATGCTTGCCAAGGCTTATAGGCTTTCTTAAAAAGTACACCATAGATCTGATTAAATCAGCTGCATTCTCCTGGGGACTTGTACCAGTACCTGTAGTACACAGGGACTTAATATAGTCTACATTTAAAATGAATGTGAATAATTTGTTTATTAGACATAGTCAAAGGGCTTCTACAAACTCCTAGTTTTTCACACTTGATTTTGTAATAGATTGCATGTAGATGGCATTAAATTAACTCTGTGCAGCTGCTCCCTCGACATTACCCCCTCCCTCTACCGCCTCTCACAAAGAGGGAGGGGGGAAGTGATTTCGCACAGTGTAACAGCTTGTGAATCTGCAGCACTGAGGGGCTCTGGTAATGCCCCCAGAGCCCTCCTTCATTTTGGAAGGAAGGAAGCCATGGATAACAAATATAAGAATATAACCATGGTCACAGTGACTGGATCTATGAGTAAGTATCCCTGGTTTATCCTGCTTGATTTTGATGTAAATTTCCTTTAATATCTAATTTCTGTTACATCAATGTTTATTATTATCCCTGTACATAGAAACAGTAGTAAATCCAGACAATGCAATATAAGATGACATTTTTTGTGATGTCTCCAATACAGTTAATATGATGTTTTGACCATGAGCTTTTTATCAAATATGTCCAGAAAAGCAGCTACCTGCGCAGAGGAAGTCTGTGCACACACCTACAGCACAAAACATACAGAACTGGAGCACGTCTTTCCATATACCTTATATCTGTGCATTCTCCACTCCTAGCTCACTGATGAAATAATTGAGATGTGAACCTAAGAAGTAATTCAAGATATTATAATTCTAATGAGGATAATACAAGTATTGCTATATTATATTTGCATATTTTTTTGCATGCAATATCATGTATGTCTACCCAGATGCCAAAACCATGGAAGTAGAACTGACTGAGATGAAATCACATCATGAAAGTATGTCTACTGGACAGGGCATAGTCAGCCAACACGAAAGTCCAGGGAGTGAGCCTCTACCTCCACCTACTGGCCAGGACCAGGTCCACAGCAAAAAGACCACACAAGTCACGAAAGGTATGGCTGAAGAACTTTACCACATAAATCTGTTCAGATATTCATTTTATAATCCCTTTCAAACATAATACGGATTAGGAATTATTGTCCGCAGGGTCTGTAATATATGACTGTAGACCTCAAGGGGCCTAGAAATTCTTGGTCTTACAAATATTTTATAATTATTATTATTCTATTAATGATTGTATATATTTTAATATTTTGTTCTTTTGAGGCCTTATATCACTTTTCCATATTTGTATGATGGTAAAGTTAATATTTTGATACTAATTAATTATAATTAATACATTTTTAAAGGAAGCCTTCCAGCTAATTTGTCCCTGTGAATCTTGTGATATACTTATTATATTTATTAAATTTATTTTACTAGTGATCTTGCAATTTTTAGAAAAAAAAACATTAATTTTATATGCAAATTAGCTAAATAGTGCACTTGGGGTGTGCTTGCCCCTGCTGGTGCACCCAGTAGTGGATTATAATATAGACGGTTTAGGCAGTAGCTTGGGGCCCAAGCCTTTAAGGGGGCCTAGGGCCATCCAGTCATACAGTCTTAATCCATGGTAGTCTTCAACATTTCAGTGCTCAGTTGTGGACATATACTAAAGCTTCCCAGCAGTCATCCATGCTAAATATGTAAAGAAAAATTACTATGCTTGAGAATCTGTCTTCTAATTTCCTTTGCAAGATGATGGAAAACAACCAAACTTAAAACAGAAGACCTCAGAAATTGCTAAGACCCTCCATCCAAAGTCAAGTGGTAGAAGTAGAAATGATTCTGCAATGTGAGTAACCAAAATCATTGTGGCTTTACAATGTCTCTTGTCTGAAACAAGCTAAAATAATATGTTCTTAGTTTGAAAGATGTGGAAAAAGTATCCAGTGAGGGGAAGGAGAATTTGCCACAACAGACTGAAGTTACTCTGGAAGACAGCAACACGGAGAAGCAGCCATTAACAGAAGAAGAAGAGCTGGCACTTCTTCAGGAGATCACCAATGCTGTGGTCAGTATCCTATACTACTACACGTACATCTATCACAAATGTGCAGCTCCTTCTTCATTTCTGTGGAAGTTCTAAACATGGCCCAGTATGGATGTTTCCGAAACTCATGTAGAAAGGTGAAACTTGTGTCTGTAACTGTAATTGTATTGAATATCCTATGCATATACCATGCATGTCAGATAGGATACCCCCTTTAAAGGTAATCTACCACTAGTTGGTAGTAAAATGAAACTACAGATACTTACCAATCGCCGTCTTCTCGAGGATCTCAGCGATGGTCTACTTTAATGTTAATGTTAAAAGTTCGGATCGTTGTAAAAAAAAGTTCTAAAAAGCAGCTACAGAGCACCGGGCATGATGTCCAGCGCTGCGGGCTGTTAATTATTCACGCCTCTTGTGACGTTACCTCCCTCTCCAGCATAGGGCGTGAATAATTAACAGTCCGGGGCAAGAAAGGTGGGGAGTCACAGAATATTACTTGGTCTAGGTTTTTTGGGCCTTCATTTGCCAAAGGAGGTCACATGACCTCAACACTTCTGGCCCTGTTGAGAGTGACGGGGGCACAGATGATCATCTCAGTGGTGGAGCCAGTAGCCGGAGTCTGCAACTGTCTCTACAGGGTTTTCCAGGGAATGCTACTGTGCCCCACAATTTTTTGATTCAAAAGATATGGCCCCTTATATGTGACTTAACTCATATAAGCCAAGTAGATATCAATCTTTTAAGAGACACAGCCGGCAGAGAAACTTAATGGTTCCTGCACACTAATTAACATTTAATCTTCCAGGGGATATGTCTTTAAAAGGTCCATTGAAAGGATAGACCAAGCCCATTTCACTCCTGTGATCAGTGGGGTCCCAATCTTTAAGTATGGTTACCATTCATTTTTTTGCAGACAAAGGAGCCATCAAAGGGGAAGGGAAAGAAGAAAGCCAAAAGTGAAAAGACAGATAAAGCTCAAGCTTCACCATCCAAGAAAGTAAATCAGAAGGCTGGAGCAGAACAAGGAAAAGCTGTCTTTGTTGTCGGTAAGGGATTTGACAGTGGCCATTACTAGCTAATCTGTTGCATGCCATCTAGCAGAATATTGCAGCACTTGTTCCCCTTATTGCTTACAGACAAAATGCTGTTCAAAAGTGTCGAGGAGAGAAATCACGTTTAAAAAACACATTGAAAGTCAGTTGCTAACTTTGGGCACATGATCTTGGCTTGCCCTCATTAATGCTCTTTGGGTGTCCATACTTTCTGTCAATCCTATTATCACTGGAAATACCTTGCACTTTGGAAGTGTGCTTGGTAGGTATTCTCTCAGAGAAGGACTATTAATAAAAATAATTCCTTTATTTATATAGCGCCAACAGATTCCGCAGAGCTGAACAGAGCTTGCCAAATCAGTCAATACATGAAAAAAGGCAGTCTTTTCTACTGTCTGGGGGGTCCAAATTTTTCAAGCCAGTTTATGACAGTAGTGGATTATGATTTAGGTGGTTTGGGCAGTAGCCCAAGGCCCAAGCCTTCTAGTGGGCCCATGGCCACCCAAACCATCTTCCATTCTAGTACCATATGTAGGAAGTGGATTCCAGACTTGTAGGGACTATAATATTCATACAGCCCAGGGCCTATGGCAGTCTTAATCTACCGCTGGCTGATGAATATGTCCATGTGCAGGTTGCCATAGTTACATCGTGTGGGGTGTTTGTAGAAAAATTGGTGGATGACCATTTACACCACTTAGGATGAGGAGTGCGAGTGATAGTGCAAACCTCCGATTATGTGTGTTTATACGGTGATACTGCAATTGTACCACTGTGTGAACTTTTTATTATTTTGTACAGATACACTTTCTGTGACTATGTTACTGTTTTTATTGTATAAATTTTGTCTAATAAACTGAATTTAAAAAGTCACAATGTACATGAGATTTTATAAATCTCATAAATATGAATGGTACTGTATCTTGTGTAATAAGCAGAAGCCAAAAACTCTAATGACTCATTTTCTATTTTACAGGTAAGCCCAAAAACAAAAAAGGAGAAAACATAATATCATTTTCAAACAAACCCTCAGAACAAGTGCCAACGGAGGAAACCAATCATGAACCTCATACAGTCCAGGAAGAGATTCCGGAAGAGGAGGACAATGACTCAGACCAAAAAAGCGAAGACTCTTATGTTGTAATTGAATACCACGAGAGAACGCCAACTCCGCCACAGGCCAAAGACATTCATTCCGAGTCATCCGACCATATTTCTGGGGACAGGGCAGCTGACAAACAGCCTACCGACACTCTTGAAGTGCCAAACCAATCCAATGAAGATGAGTATGCCTACAGTGAATCATCAGAGGTACCTTCTGCTTTTCCTTATGTGGATAGCATGTCTGGAATTTCATATAAAAAGGTGCAATTTATTAATATACATTAGACAAGCCATACAAGAGACAACATGGTGGTAAGAGCTTGGTTGGAATACATAACAATGTCTTATCTTGATCGATGTTTGGTAAAATTTTTAAAAACAACTTGATAAATATGAAGCATTAATATAAATGACTTTGGCCAAATTTTGACTGCATCCATGTTATCGATTACTAGATGACCAGCAGTTCTGTGCGCCAGAGAAGGTCATCAAGAGCCCGTGAGATCTCAGAGAAAGCAGAGAGGAGACGACTTGAAGTAGAAAGGAAGAGAAGGGAGCGAGAAGAGCAGTTGCGTCTGGAGAAAGAGCAGCAGGAGAGAATGGACAAAATGAAGGAAGAGCTTGAACAAGAGCAGCTCAGGAGGGCAGAGGAAATACGGTAAGACTATGACTGCAATGACTGCCGCTAGGTCTTATTTTCAGGGGAGGCCTTATATTTCTAAGCCTGAACAATATTGTACTAGGTCTTATTTTCGAGGGATGTCTGATTTTAGGGGAAACAGGGTACTTGCAATCCACTAGGAGCCTATGACAACCTAAATAACAACTCCTGTACTATTTCTACAAATCACACATGTAAATGACTAATATACAATATATGCATTACCAGGGATAGCCATAAACTGCTATATTCTTTTTCTCAAAGTCTGCGAAAAAAACAAGAGGAAGAAGAAAAGCAGCGCCAGGAGCAGGAGAAAACTCGCAAGATGCTGCTAGAACAGCAAACACTAGAGAGAGCAAGACAGCAACAAGAAGAACACCGCCGCAAACTGCAAGAAATACAGCGGAGAAAACAGCAGGAGGAGTTAGAAAGAATAGGTAAGACGAGAATGTATTGAGGTAAATAGACAGCGTCACCCTAATCATATAGACATATTTTGTATCCTAAATTGGTATTCACTATAAACTTTACACAGATCAGTGTGATGCTGAACCTTTTCGGGACAGAGTGCCCAAACTGTAAGCCCCAACCCCCTTATTTATCACAAAGTGCCAACACAGAAATACTGAGGTTTTCGTTTTGGGGAAAAAAAACAACTAATACATTTACATATACTACCACAAAAAACTGAGTTACAACATTCTTTAGTAAAACCAAAAAATCAATATCTTTATTTAATGCATAAAA
>CM033648.1:55798741-55826010 GCA_019512145.1 Engystomops pustulosus | reverse complement strand
GTTTTTAATTATACCTTCACCATCAAACTCACAGGATGAATCATCTTAACGCCCTAAGGGTTGGCTGCTTTACCTCATGTTTTTTGTAACGTGTGTAAATAAGAGGGCAGGATTTCGGGTAATTTAGCAATATACATTTATTAAAAGTTCTGCACTGCTCTCTTTAAATGTAGAGTAAAACCCCTTGGCGCAAAAATGTCTTTAAGCTTAGCCAGACAGTCCTGTCCATTAAATTCAATCTAAATTCAATCTACCTTCCAGGACCTTAACCCTTTCACGACCCGTGACGAAATAGCACGTCACAGGTCGGACGCGGGTGAATGGAGAGGGCTCACGGTAAGTCTTTGCTAGCACAAATTGCGGGTGTTATCCCGCACATTGCCGCCGGCAAAGCTTCAAAACGATGGCAGCGCATGGGCGCCGGCATCTTGCCAAGGGCGATCTGTCACTATGACAGCTCAGGTGTTCCGAAGACCCGAGGCTGTCTCGTTTTTACCCTTTCATTACAATGTGCACACATCAGCACATTGTGATGAATGAGGAGGAAAATCCAGATATACTGCCATACAGTAGTATGGCTGTATATGGTAGGATCAATCAGACAGCCTAGGGTTAAAGTACCCTAGGGAGTCAGAAAAATAGTAAAAGTAAAGATTAAAAAAAGTTTTTAAAAAAAAATTAAAATAAAAAAACCTAGAAATTCAAATCACCCCCCTTTCCCTAGAACTGATATAAATATAAATAGTGAAAATCACTAACACATTAGGTATCGCCACGTCCGAAAAATGCCCGTTCTACCAAAATATAATAACGGTTTTTCACTGCATTTAACCCCGTAATAGAAAATAGCGCCCAAAGGTCGAAAATTGCTCAATAAAAAGTGATCAAAGCTCGTACAGTCCTACATATTGTAGCATAGAAAACTTCATCAGAAGTTGAAAAAAATGACACTACCCACAGCTCCGTACACTGAGGTATAAAATATTTATTAGCGCCAGAAGATGGCAAAATAAAAAAAATTGAGTTTGTAATTTTTGTAAATGTATGAAAACATTATAAAACCTATATAACAGTGGTGGCGAACCTATGGCACGGGTGCCAGAGGTGGCACTCGGAGCCCTCTCTGTGGGCACCCAGGCCATCACCCAGGTCACCATTTAGGACTCAATACCTTCTCCTGCAGTCACAGGCAGCCCAGTACGTGCCACGTTCAGCGCTATTTTAAAGTGACTAGAAGTGCAGGAGGAGCAATGAGGTGCTGACAGAGCTGGATTATCATTTTAGACCCTTCTCCGGACCTGTGATTGATCCTGTTAAGGGACCTTAGAGGAAACTGCAATAATAAACAGAATTTCTTCTTCTTTCTACTGTATTTGTGTCCTCAGGACGCTAATACGTTTGAAACCTGTGAGTTACTTTAAATTGCCATTTGGCACTTTGTGAAAAATATGTGGCTTTTGCTTGTAGTTTCGGCACTCAGTCCCCAAAAGGTTCGCCATCACTGCTATATAAATTTGTTATCCCCATGATCGCACTGACCCAAAGAATGAAGTAGATATGTCATTTGGGACGCACAGTGAAAGCAGTAAAATCCAAGCCCACAAGAAAATGGTGCAAATGCCCTTTTTCACCTTTTTCACTGCATTTTAAATTTTTTTCCTGCTTCCCAGTACACGGCATGGAATAATAAATAACATTTCAATGAAGTGCAATTTGTTACGCGGAAAACAAGCTGTATGTGTAAAAATAAAAAAGTTATAGATTTTTAAATGTGGGGAGTGAAAAATGAAAAAACAAAAAAGGGCGAGGTCCTGAAAGGGTTAAAGGGAACCTGTCACCAGAATACCCATTTTTAGACCCCCCTACCCAGTCCCCACAGAACATAGTACATACACTGCCAAAGAGTTTGTTAAAAAAAAAATAGGTTTGACAGAAGAAAAGTTATGTTATTTAGTATCTTTCAATGCCATGTGCTCTGTGACTAGTCTCTTGTCCCCTCGGAATGGCTATAGATGAGAACGAGGCATCGCTAAGCCGGGTGATGGGTGTTTTCATATATTTTAAAAGGACACACGGAGGAGCGGTTTCCCGAGGGTGGGGTAAACTCCTCCTCTATAGCCACTGCCAGGTGGCCTAGTCACAGAGCACATGGCATTGAAAGATACTATATAACATATCTGCTCTGTGGGGGGGTAGGTGCTGAAAATGGGTCTCCTGGTGACAGGTTCCCTTTAAGCTTCTTTTCATGAATACTATCAAAAGGTCCTGAAAGGTAGATTGGTCATGGACCCTTAGGATCTCATGACCCTCCATTCATTGTTATTTTATGGACAGGAATGACAGCTGATGAGGTAAAAGCCAATTCTGAACCACAAGGCATTACTTTACATGTCAAGAGCGCAGTACAGAACTTTTAACAGATGTATATTGGTAAAATACCTAATAAACTGCCCCCCCAAACTTACACACACATAACAGAACACACAGTAAAGTGGCCAAACCCCTTTAACAATCTGGGTCTTTTGTTCGTGTTTCCATTTTTCATGCCTCACCTTCAAAAATCCATAACTTTTTTATTTTTCCACATCTACAGCTGTATGAGGGCTTGTTTTCTGCTTAATGAATTGTACTTCCTAGTGACTGTATTTAATATTCTATGCTGTGTACTGAGAAGCGGGGAAAAATTCCAAATATGTACCTGCCTGCAGAAGTGGACAGCAGTTTGTGGTATGAGAAAACCATTGTGACTATTCATCTCGCCAGAGCTGGAACGTCAGAGGCAGAAAGAACAAGAGCGTTTAGAAGCAGAGGAGCGGCTCCGACTTCTAGAGATGGCAGCAGAGGAGAGAGAGGAATACCTAAGAAAAAAGCGCGAGAGAGAGGAGCAAGCCAGACTGGAGGCAGAGGAGAAGAGACTGAAAGCCGAGGAAGAAGCCAGGGCTATAATGGAAGAGGCACAGAGACAAGCTCAACTGTTGGCCAAGTAAGTAGATAACCATGGTGGAAAACTCACCTGTCGTCTGCCTATTATTTTACTTATCTTTGATAATTAAAAAATCTCATAGTATCAAATGTCCAGGTCATGATGTACCAGAGACAGACCACAAAGCTACTATGGGCACAAAGGATACTTTATATAGATAGGTTCCTCTCTGATAGACACTGCACTGTTAAGCCGACAGTGGGACAAGGACTGTTATCTGCTGCTGATGGAAAGTAATGACACTTCCTCCTTACCCATCAGTTGGTTGTCCCCTACCATTCTTGTGATCTCTGATGGGTACAGCTACTAACAGACATCTCTGGTTGCAGTGTACCTACCCTGATAACCAAAGAATCAGGCATCTTGAGGTTTTAAATTTCCAATTCTCCTTTTCCTTATCACAGTGATGGCGAACCTTTTAGAGATCGAGTGCCCAAAATGCAAACCAAACCCACTTATTTATTGCAAAGTGCCAACATGGCAATTCTGGCATTAAATTATTAAAATCTTCTTGCTCCATGCTATAGCACAGCATGCTATACCACAGTCAGAAGGTGGGAACATTCAGATTGCCATTGGAGCTTCTCTGAACATGAAAAATTGTGGGGCCAAGAGAAGGAGCTTCAATGGCGTCAATGATAATCTGGCCATGTCCTCACCTTCTCTTCCTGCAGTCTCAGGTAGACCAAGATGCTTCACATTTTGGGCTATCTGGGCCTGCAGGAGGATCCCTCAAGTCCTGTCTGGTGAATTCTGTGCTGGGGCAACAGCCTGAGTGCCCACTGAGAGGGCTCAGAGTGCCATAGGTTCACCACCACTGCCTTATCATCTGCTGTTGGGGGCCCATTGGAACATCTGTATTAGATTACCTTATATACTCGAGTATAAGCCTAGTTTTTCAGCACAAAAAATGTGCTGAAAAACCCAAACTCGGCTTATACTCGAGTCAAAAAAATAAATATATCTAAACTCACCTTTCCGGTGACCCCTGTATATCTTCTGTGCGATCTGTCCGGCAGCGGCGGCAGGCTATATACACTGGGGCAGGGTCTGGCAGGCTATATACACTGGGGCAAGGTCTGGCAGGCTATATACACTGGGGCAGGGTCTGGCAGGCTATATACACTGGGGCAGGGGCTGGCTGGCTGTATACACTGGGACAGGGGCTGGCTGGCTATATACACTGAGGCAGAGCCTGGCTGGCTATATACTGGGGAGGCTGTGACCAATGCATTTCCCACCCTCGGCTTATACTCGAGTCAACAGGTTTTCCCAGTATTTTGTGGTAAAATTAGTGGCCTCGGCTTATACTCGGGTCGGCTTATACTCGAGTATATACGGTATCATCTGGTCACATAACTGCTTTGGCCAATATTAACATGCATGGCCACCTTTATTAAAATGTAATTGGGGATAGAGTTAGGAGAATAGCAGTGTGTAGTACCACTATAAGGTATCCTGAATGTTACATTATCTTCTATAGTGCCCTGTGTGCTTTACATATGGCATTGTGTATGATGCATTTTATAACCATTTTATGTAGCCATGTGTGGAAGTGTAACGTGTCCTCTATCTTCACAGACAAACAGCAGCTCTGGAGCAGCAGTTACAGTTTCATCGAGGTCTCATGAAAGAATCAGTTGGCATGGACCAAACACAAGGTGTCTCCAGACCCTGGGTTTTCTCTTATTATGAGTTTCTGGAACTACTTGGATTGCCTCTTCCAGTAGAAGGGGAGTAAATTGTATTTTTGCTCTGAGAACAAATCCACAGATTCAAATAAAAACATTTCAATGACCCAAGAGAAACCCAAGAAATAGAATTAAACTAATCATCAAGCGGATATAATAAGTCTCCAAACAATTCTGCAAAACGGAAATGGATTTCATTTTTTACCTGAAATAAGACATACAGGAACACAAGAACTGCGGAGAACAATCAGAATGTAACTGAATTCAGGTCTATCGGTAAAACAAGGCAATTTTACCACGCTGTTACTTTACCATTGTAATATAAAAGGATCCATATTAGCTCTTGCGGAAATTCTTGTCTCTATGAATTACAATTTTAGGTTTTTTTAGGTATCTAGGCAAAAGCCTTTAAGATGCAGGGGACTCATTTATCCAACTTCCAAGAATTCCCCATAATTTGTGCCAAAAATAAATTGACACACATGCTACCCTAAATGGTAACTTTCCATGGCTGCAATTTTACAAAAATCAGTTTGTAAACTTATATGCAACTCACCTGATGTAAATCATTCACACAAAGAGAGTCACGCATATTAGATTTTACTTGCATTGCCCTGTCTTCGTTTTCCTGATAAAGTGCTTTGAGTCACTGAATGACACAGAGAGAGAGAGAGAGAGAGAGCTTTATTTCATCATTGGGCACTTAAAGTCATGTGACAAGGATGACATCATCTAAGTTCCTGTTACATTTGCAACATCTACCCCATGTATGTATCTAATCACATGAAATCACAGCAGCCTCCATCTACCCCATGTATGTATCTAATCACATGAAATCACAGCAGCCTCCATGGAGGATGGGGAGAAGTAGAAGTCCATGGAGGCTGCTGTGATTTCATGTGATAAAATACATACATGGGGTAGATGGTACCACCCTGGTCACATGACTGGTGAGAAGAGGCATGGAACATGGGGAGGAGTAGATGGGAGGGGACAGCTGAGCAGGACATGCCCCCTTAGATGCCAGGCTACATAAGATAAAGTTGATTTTATGGGATAGGAGAGAAACCTTTTTTCTACCCCATGTATGTATCTAATCACATGAAATCACAGCAGCCTCCATTAAGGATGGGGAGAAGTAGAAGTCCATGGAGGCTGCTGTGATTTCATGTGATAAAATACATACATGGGGTAGATGATACCACCCTGGTCACATGACTGGTGAGAAGAGGCATGGAACATGGGGAGTAGTGGATGGGAGGGGACGGCTGAGCAGAACATGCCCCCTCAGATGCCAGGCTACCTGTATTTGTGAAAATGTGGTGACAGGTTCCTATAGAGCCCTATTAACTAACTGAAACCTTCTTTTAACCAAAAAAAAGGTTTCTCTCCTATCCTATAAAATCAACTTTATCTTATGTAGCCTGGCATCTGAGGGGGCATGTCCTGCTCAGCCGTCCCCTCCCATCTACTGCTCCCCATGTTCCATGCCTCTTCTCAGCAGTCATGCATGATGTAGCATGATAAACCAGGGGCACTTACTTATAGATCAAGGCACTTGTGCGCAGGAAGTAAATCAATCTACCTGATCATCATCAGAAACTAAAGAGAGCAGTTATTGCTGCCATAAACATTAATGTGTGTGGATCACGCTGACAATCCAAAGAGTATGGGGACCTTCAGTGTGTCCCCTCACAATAAAATAATTATCTTATCAGATGCTTTAGACATTGTAACATTTGTCCTGTAGACTCAAATCATTTTAGGGTAAACTGAGATTTTATTTTACCCTTGTGAAAGCCTTGAGAAGCTCTCTAAGTCCTCTACTTCTGTATCCATTTATAGTCCCTATGGCTCTACATTAAGAAATGAAGTTATCATGAGACATGTCTCCAACTTTTCTGTTTCTACAGACTTAAAATGGACTCAGTCACTAGATTTTACCTCATTAAATCGATATGGTAGGTTATGAAATGCCCTTTCTAGAATTTCCCACTTTATGTAAAATCAAAGTGACACCCCCTTGCAGCCTCTAAACTTGACTCATCCAAAGCAAATATGACTTCTTGGCTTATTTTCTATAGGTAAATGGGCGAGATTTCACATAAGAGAGGAGAATTGATGTAGAATTGATGTCATCCGTAGTTTAAAGGGTTTTCCCATGAAGACAAAATTCTTATATATACTCAGGATATAAAATAACACCTTCTCTAACTCAATGTTATTAACCCGTTCAAGGTGTACACCATACATGTACAGCGCAGGGGTGCGGGTATGAAGAGGGCTCATGGGCCGAAATAGTGGATTTAATATGAGAATTTTCTTTCATGGGCAAACCCCTTTAATGGGGTAAAAGATGGTGACAAGTTCTCTTTAACAAAGCCTATATAGACTGATCCTTAACTTCTTGGTAGTGTATTCTGATTAAACATTGCACTGGCATGTGTATGTAACTTCAGAGATAAATAGAACTTTTTCACAAACATGTCTGTTCTTGTAATGCGGTCATTTACTATGCACTCGTATCAACTTAAATCAATATATGTAATATTTTCTCCCTGGCTTCCATCAGACATGCTACTGACCCACCTGAATTCCAGCTATCACATAAGAGATGTGACAACACTTACACTAACAATGCAACCATCATACGGAGCAAGTCTGTGTGATTACAGAACGAGGGCGACAGTGTTAGCCAGAATTCCCCTGCAATAATAGTGGTCAATGACGACTCCCTAAATTTTGTGGTCAACATCTCAGGGGTTTCTCACTTTCACACCTGTAAGGCCACGTTCACAAGTGCCGCCAGTGTTGCGTTTTATAAGGCAACGCTAGGGGGCAGGACTCAAGACACATTGCACGCGCCAGTGTTATACAATTATCCAATATACTTGTATCAATTCCTCACAATTTTCTAGATCTCTTCTTGCTGCCACTCACCGTAATAGGCTGCCTGTACATCTGCTCCGGCTCCTTTATCCCCTTCCCCCCTAAATTCCCTCTCTTTCCCTGGTTTTGTTGGTCTTTTCGGCCCACTCACCCAGTACCTGCGGCATGATCAAAGGGACGTGGCAGAGATCCAGCAGTGGCACGTGTCAGAGACTGAGTTCAACGGGTTCGGCGCCCCTGCCTGTGGTGCTGTTCTCAATCAGCCACTGACAAACTCTGACAAACTGAGGATCCTAGGCAGTGGCAGCCACACTCGGACCAGTGTCCCTGTATCGTGGGCAACAGCGGCGTCCCTGTATCCCAAGTGGAGGTATGGACTAAAGAGCACAATAGCGCACAGTGTGCGTGCTACAGAGAGGTCTTCTGAAACTTGCAAAACCTGAGACCATAGGGGGCCTTTGAACACTCGAGGACTGTGACCAGCGGAAGCCTCAGGCCTCAAAAGACTAACAGCCCCAGAGACCACCCCCAGCACCAGGTGCTGGGGTCAGAAGTTTTAGTGGTTGCCCACAATGCCCCTCCAGACCAAGAGAGAAGGGAAATATTTCTTATCACTTGGAAATGTATTCTCGACGGCTTCCTCCAGAACCAGAATGGCCATGGCAGAACACAACATGCAGGCTACTACTAGTCGCAACCACCAGTCCACAGTGAATTTCCAGCAAGATGCTGCCCCCGCTCCTTTTTAAAGTGGTACCCATGAGGAGAACAGCACCCGACGACAACACCAGACTGCATCAGAGCGCTAGTCAAGTACGCTAGAGCGCCGGTACCTGGCTGCACACGAACCAGCCGCTATGATCTAAATTCCGGTAACAGCGTAAAATCCCAACAGAAGCCTACCCACACAAACACACACCCAAATTCCACAATTCTAAGACCCTGTCCCCATGTACCTGTTACCTGTTAAAGTCAATGTAGCATATTAGCGCTGGAATTTGGATAAACACTGTGCGCAGTACCTAGGAGGTTGTCAAACATGGCAGCTGACAGTGCTGTCCCCCCAGGAATAGCAAACAGTGCTATGTATGTATGTATGAAACTGTTCCCCAACTTGTTTATCATGAAGCCTGAGCACTGAGCACAATTAAGTTGTATTGCATTGTATAGAAAGCTTCTATGTTTACTTCCAGTGGACAGAAAACTGACCATGGTCACACAGGTGCACGGCTCGTTAATATCACAGAGAGTAATCAGATATAACGAGCTGCACACCTGTGTGACTATGGTCAAATTTCTTTCCACTAGATGTGTATAGAATTACAGCTTTCTAGATCTCTAATTGTTATGAGGAATTGATACAGAAAGTATATTGGAAAACTGTATAACTTACGAATAAAACCAATAACATTAATTTGCTGAAATGGGAATACCCCTTTAAATTGGAGTATGGAATAGGTTACCTCTCAGCTCTGGGCAAAATTTAGTAAAAATGACCTTAATACCGCATCTACTCCACAGTGCAAGTGTGATATCTAAATCAGTTGCATTTCAGAACTGACTTAGTGTAACTGTAAAGTTTTTCTTTTTCCACAAATCAATAGCTCTTGGGAAGTAAAATAACTTAGCTTATTATCGTGGTTACCTATATCCAGTAGTTTCTTTGCTATACCCCTCAGATTACCTGCGGCAGTGGCTACTTCTTCTACCTTTGCTGATAAACTAATCTACAGACTCCATGTCTTATCTGATGGGAGGGGCTGCTGCTCCCTGCTCACAGGGGAGGATTTCAAGTGACAGAGCTCTCTGTATGTAGCAGAGCTGGATGTGTTCTAGACTGCGAATAAAGATGTCTTCTGCACAGAATAGTGAGATACAAGATCTCCCCTGTTCCCCATCAGTCCCTCCATCACAGCCTGTGGTTCTACAGAATTTTCTCAGTCTCTGCATCTCCTGCTGCTTACCTTCCCCACCTTGCAGTCAGCACTTTGTGCACTGTGCAGCTAAGGAATTAACCCTTAGTGCTCACACAGCACAGGCTATAGACTTCATATGATGGCAGCTGCCAGGCTTTCACCATATACATCCTGTATGTGCACTGTGCAGTGGATTTATTTGTGGGAAACTAAAATGGATTGAATGCTTAATTACTTTGACAGAGAACACAAAGCATCATGGGATCTTTGGGTAAGCCAACTGGTCTCAGCCTGAGGGCATAGTCTCTGCCCACTTCACCTCTGGTGAGAAAGATTTTTGGCAAACACTTTAAAAACAGAAAATGCCATAACTTTGGAAAGGTGTTGTACAGTGTACTATTGTCTAAGCTGCTGGGGGATCCTATGAAGACCAGGAGACTGAAGAAGTAGGAAAGTTTATGGTTGAAGTGTGGTTAAAAGATACAGGATCTCCTGGAGCACAGAGAGGCCAAAGTTATTCTTGCTACATCAAGGTGTAGAGGATGCCGCTTATGCATTGGAAGAGAAGTCTCCAGGAAGATGCTGTTTGTTCTTGGAAAGAACAGATGGGTTTCATATATTTTGGTTCCGTGGGGATGTAAAACAACTATGGGAGGAGAGTGCGGATTTGATTAGGAGAGTGAAGGATACTGCACGACCCTAAAGTCCCACTTCACCAATAAAAAATTCCAATTTTATATTTATATGTGAAGCCTGAAATGTATACTTTCACAAGGCCTGTATCTCTCTTGAGAAAGTGGTAGATTGCCAAGGAGGAAGCCATATGTTCCAAGACATATTGCATTGTAATGGAAGAAGCAATTTGTGTAGGACGCCAGCACAGTAAGGTATCAATATCTTGTCTCATTTTCCATACTGATACATAGGTCAGCAGTTCCCACAGGATCCAGGTGGCACCAATACAACGGACAAAGAGTTGGGAGTAGAAGGCTTTACCGATCCTAGAGTATAAGTGCCATCTACACGTGGAGAGTGGTCTGCCTTTACAAATACAGGAGTAACAAATCTCGTCATCCCCTGTATCTAATCAGACTATTTGTCAGTGTGCAGTAATATGGTAAATATTCCTATAGAAAGATGTACAAATAATATATATCACAAACACAATAATGTATAAAATATATATACATAAAAATACAAAAGATGATCTCAGATTTTACAAATGTTTCTTCTTTTTTAATATTACTTCAATTAAGCCAATACAGGTAATGCATTTTTTTTCTTTTTTTTCCTCTTTTTTTAAAACCCATGCCCCACAAAAATAAAAGATACAACAAACATTTTCTCTATACATAGGGTTTTGTAGCATGACCACTTCTAAAAACACAACTCCTAATTCTTCTAGGCAGGCGCTGGAACAATGAATTCATGGTGCCAAGGTTATTCATCTTTAATATGAAGCAGAGTCCCCAGTAAGTTCTCTCCTCTTGTCACAAAGTTACCATGTAGACCCCAAGCTTGATCCTCATAGCCGAGAGGCAGAGATGTCAAAAAGGCTCGAACCGGTGAAGTGTGCAGATGCTGCTCATCTTGGTACATAGTGTGGCTGCTGAATTTATGCGATGTTGAGGTGAAAACAGCAAGTGGAAAACAAGAAAAGAACCCTTACAGCAGGGGAGGTAAACAACTTATTACAAAATAAAAAAAAAAAAAAAGAATAAAATAAATCCAGAATGTCAAAAAATTTCAAAAAGAAAAACAAAACAAAAAAGTTAAATCAACGAGTGGCCCCCAGTCTGTTCCTGATAAACCTCAATAACGTCTTCTTCCTCCATGCCCAGCTGTAATGGAATAAGTCACAGGTAAGAGAAACTTGCACAATTTAAAGAGAACTTACACATTAACCCCCTCATGACCCACAGAGCAGAGCAAAATGTCATCATTTATAGCTGCACTTTAATACAACTTTCCACGTTTTTACAGTTCTTGTTAAACAAGGGGAGGGGGGAATTGATTACATTTATATACTTTTCTTATTCAGTTTTTATGGTACAACTGGAACATAAATATTTTACAAAACCTGATAACGGTGGACCTTGTGTAATGCAAGACAGTGCTATAGTTCCATGAGATCAACTTAAAGGGTTTTACCAGCTATGCAAGCAATTAAAGTCAAGCACACATGCGGCTTGACATCAACTATAACTCTCTACTAATCGGTCTTTCACTTACTAATCGGTCTCCACTACAATCAATTCTTAATGCAGCAGCTATACAGACACTACATGGAAGTCTCCACTCTGTGCCAGTCACTGCACTGGCTGCCCATCACTTTCAGTATAGTATGTTGAGAAAATTGTTGACGTACTTCATCACTTTCAGTATTCATTTAAAATTAGCGTATATACAGCACATAAAATTGTGCTGAAAAAGCTCACACTCAGGTTATACAGGAGTCGCTGGGGATAGAGGCAGCAGGGAAGCGTTTGCTGCTTCCGGTACACAGTAAGCACGTGTTGGCTGCACAGTAGCGGCTCCCGTGCCAGGGACAGAAGTGACAATTGAGTGCGGGGCTTAGGCGGACATGTCATGGTCTCTGGTATGGCAGAGGTGCAGAGTGCCAATGTGTCAAATGAGAACAAGGGGATGGCGCCTGTGTTACAGGAACAGGTGCCCAGCATTGTGACAAGAGTGTGAAAGGAGGTCTGAGGTGGCGTCTAATGAAGATGTATTCGCTGTTGTAATTGAGCCTTACATCATGGGGTGTTCGGGCACACATACCTAATGGCAGAGCTCCTTTGCCATCCATCTCCTTTCTGAAAACAGAGAAGTTTTCCTCAGGACACTATTGCGCCATTGGGGACGTTTACACAGCCCTGAAGTCTACTAGAGCGGGATGCTACCAGCTGCATGGTGCTGACCACTGGCTGTTCAAGCAAACCCAGAAACTGGAGCTGTTGCTAGAGTTAACGTTTGCTGAGCTGTATTCTCCCTTAGGTAAAGCAATAGCCGTTTCCCATAAAAAGATTAAAGGGAAAAAAAAAATCATAAATCTTTTTAAAATCAGTTTTAAGGTTTTCTGCAGGAGAGAGGCTAGGGGGATGCATCGGGCATTTATTACTGGGGGAGGCTGCAGGGCATTTCATTATTTGGGGAGGTTGCTAGGCATTACATTACTGGGGGTGGGGGTTTGTGACCAAAGCATTTCCCACCCTCTGCTTATATTAGAACCAATAAGTTTTCCCAGTTATTTGTGGTATCAATTCCCTGGAAGCAATACCTCGAATCAGGCTAATACTGGACTACCAAACTTTCAAAACATGCCTAAAATCTGATCTTTTCAGGTTTCTAATCCTCCAGTGATTCCTCCTCCTGTCTATATAATCCATCATCTCTGTAGACTGTTTTTAGTGCATATCAAAAGCCGCTAGTGACTGCTTCAGTCTGCATTATTTAATTATTGTATGATGGTCCAGCCATAATTAAAGTCACTTTATGTGTCACCTCTTCATCGTCAGATTGTAAGTTCTGACAAGCAGGGCCATCATTCCTATAGTTTCATCTAATTATGTTAACTCTATAAAGTCTTGTTTTGTTTGTATATGTACCCCATGACTTGTACAGCGCTGCAGAATATGATGGCGCTATGCAAAGCTTCTTATTATTTAACTAACGTCTAAGCAGTTAACCCCTTTGTGACCAAGAGTCATTGGTGCCTGAATGTCCTCATCAATGTTTGCAGTTCTTGCACTGCAACCAATGGCCCAAGTATAGCACCGCCAGGAAACCGTTAACTACCGCTACCAGGAAAAGGGCAAGAACAATTTTTGCTTCCCCTGCAAGATTTTCCACCCAAGTCCAAAGAACCCATTTTTCAATTATTGAAAAATAAGAAACATTGTTGGTATTATGATTTCAAAATGTACAAGCTTTTAACCAAGTCAGTCCATTCAATAAAACAAACCCCCCAAAAAACTTGCTTTCTTTGTACCAGACAAGTGGGCAGGTCATAGTCTGCATTAGCTATAGTCTGAGCTAGTACCGGAAGAACAATTCTACAGCAGCAAGAGCCTAGCATACAATTCATGAGGGCACACAGCCGGAGCCTCAGTGTATCAGATGTTATGTGCCGTGCCAGCTCTTGATAAATGCCCCCACCCCTCCATGCCCTCAATGGGTTTAGTCTTCTTGCATGGTAATATATACATCATACAAAATCATACAAGCACCTTTGTGCCTGCATTGATCGCTTTCTCTCATATTTATGTAGGAAACCACATAAAACAAGCAACAAATATAGATAACTCATCCTGCATGTGGTTGACAAACCATAAAATGCAGTTTCTCGTCTTTTACATTGACCAGATTATTATAAGTGGGTGCCTGGAATTAGAAATATATGCACACACTGGGCAGCATGTATACTTATTACTAACCTCTTTAGGGGTCTGGTGATCTGCAATCCTCTGACCTTCAAAGAGAAACCTTAGTGAATTCATAGGCACACCCTACAAATAAAGAAGACGTTCAGAACAACAAAACAAATCGGAGACATTACTACATCCCTTATTTATTCTACAATGCTGCAGAGATAAGAAAGGAAAGTCAGTATGGACTTAAGGATGCTACAAGTTCAGTGAAGAGAAAATCTTGAATCTACTTTAGGTTTCCGCTTCAAAAGAGCTCCATGTCCCTTTTGAGAAGTTCAAGTAGCCATGCTTAAAGAACAGTGTGTTCTCAGAGGGTCCAAACATTTTTTTTTAATATAAATTACAAGATAGCTTCATGGCCCACCAAAGAGTAAGCACTGCCATCACACTATAGGGAACAGCCTCTGGACTGACTTTGCTCCCAGTAAGACCAGTATTCCTACCTGTCTCTGACAGTAGGACTCTTTCAGCTTTTTCAGGTGCGTCGTCATCTTTACCTTGAAATGAATTTCACTGCTGTCCTGTAAACAGAAAGGTGCAACGTCAACACATGGGTGAAGGGCCTTTAGGAGAAATAACATTAATAAGGAGAAAACAAAACTTCTTATAGAACGTTATCATGGTTCTTAATTTCCTAGAGGGGTCCTTCTCTTTACAATAGGATTAATTGTGCAGATTTCCCCTCTCAGATCCAGTGACACCATCTATCACTGTCAACTAATGTCATGTATTGTTGTTCATTCAGAATCCTTTTTCCTGTTGGTATAGTTTAATGAAAATTTTAATAAAATATAAGCTGAAAAAAAAAACAAAAACACCACTATCATAGCTTCAAAGGAAAGAAACTTATTGCAGTACGAGGATGCTAGATAATTGGGTGTACACAGTGGCAGTAACTTGTGCAAAAAGGCCAATATGAGAAAATGTCTCAAACACATTTCAACTTTGGATTTGTGCGATCTACAGATCAATGAAAAATGGCTCATCAGCTGAAGGTTATCTAACATAACAACAGCCAAGAATAGGTTTGCCCGATTACATTGCAGTCAACATTGAGTTTACAAAACAGATGTGTTTTGTAAGCACAATGTGGAAAGCAATGTAATAAGGCAAATCTCCTCTTCTCAACCGTTGTGATGCATATGAAAATGCATGCGTTAATGCCAAGTTTGAACACACTAGTTTGCAAACGCAGACAAAACGGCACTTCTGCCACCACCCTTAGGTCTTCAGTTATTTTGAGCCAGAACAGGCGCAAGTCTTTGGGAAGCCATTGGAAAAACTTGCACCTGTGTGCTAGACCATTCCTGATGTTGGCTCAAAACTACTGAATCAATAAATTTACAAAAGATGTTAAGTGGCATCAGTCACACGTTACGTCAGCATGGCTTTCATAACGCGACACTAGCGTACAGGGGGCGGGCCTCGGCCTGATCGCATATGCATTTCCAGAGAAATGCATGTGATCGATAACCAGGACCAGGTGTCTTGCATTTAAACAATACAGGACACCAGGGCCTGGTTACCGGTCGCAGGCGTTTCACTGGAACCGCATATGCGATGAGGCCAAGGCCTGCCTGCAGTGTGCTAGCGGCACGTTTTAAACACAACGATAGCGGAACGTGTGACCGCAGCCCAAGGGTGATGCCACATGTGGCATTTTTGGTCTGTTTTAAAGCATGCCTTTTCAGTCCGTTTAAAAGAATTTGGTAGTTCAGATAAACAGGTTCAACGCAGCCAAAAGCATGGTAAACGGTAAAAAAAAAAATGCGTTTTTAAACAGACGGAAGACACATGCTTAAAAATGGGCCAAAAACGCAATTTCGAAACGTAATGTAAATGCCCAGGTACGGGGCATGGTGTCTGTAAACACAATGCAATAGCCATGTGTGGCCGTGGCCACTGAACTACCAGATTCTTCAACAATAGATGCAGACTATTCACAAAAACTGTTCTTACAGATGACAATGCTGGGGTAACGTGCACACAGAAGCCAAATGTTCCGTACTTCAATGTTAATCAGTCCATATCACTTACTGATTTTATATCAATAAGAGCTGAATCCTATGCTAGTTTCACATGGTAATGTTTGGTCAGTACCTTGCGATAAATGGGGGTAGTGTTTTTTTATCTAACAAGGTTTGTATGGCAGTTTTTTGGTGTACCAGTGATGAAAAAGACGCAATTTTGGTTTAAGGGGTGGGACAGGGACACACCAGCCCAGTACATTTAATATAGCCATTGGCAGGTACTGTTATAGGTTATAGAACAATTCTATGCCAGTTGGAATATATACAGGTTGTAAAATTTTTAAACTACCATTTACCTGACCAATTACTTTCAGTTTGATGTAGTCGCCTCCTTCCTTTTTATCTCCCAAGTCCTCACTAGATGGTTTAGCTTCCTAAAGAGTGAGAAGATATTTAAGAAGTTATTTCAGTGATTATTATACAGGGGCAATAAACATTACATCTAGACTGGAGCAATATCTTGAGTGGTTTCATTGGCATCTTAAATGTACAAATCCTTATCATGGCTCATTCATACAACCAGAACATGTCCATGTTATACAGACCAAATAACTGCAAATCCTTTCACATAAACAATGCAAAACCTGTGATAATTGTTCCCCAACGCAAGAGTTTCAGGGGAAATGGATCTGCCATCTGGTTAAGTCCCTAGAAAGAGTCTATAATTTGCATTTCAAACGCAGTGTGTGAATGTGACCTAAACCAAATCCTGAGTGGCTCTCAAGGCAAAGTTCAAGCATTTGGTGTGTGCTTATTCATGGGCTAGAACTCCTAAGTAGTTCTTGATCTGCAAACCGTTGCCTGCAAAAATCCAATTCACAGAAAAAAAAAGCTGAAAAATGTCACTAAATTGTCCCAACCACTTGAAGTGGAACATGATTGTGTACGGAGCGCATGCAGATGACATCTCGACATCACATGTTTGGCATCAGTATTTTCTCATAGACTTCTACTGGAAGTACTGGACACCAAACTAGGACAGGACGGATCAGTGTAAAACACATTCATGTGTCCTATTTGAAATTAAGATCAGTGTGCCATCCAGGAAAAAAATGAAATTAAAGGAGAGCACACCGAGGTAAACAACATTTGTGTTAACATTCTGCTATCCAGGATCCACAACTGTTATTGCATTATTCAGCTTTTACAATTTACAGACTTTTCAGTTCAGAGAAATATCAATCTATAATGAAGTTGGGCAGAATAGCCAACCCCGATACATAATGGCCAGTACTATAGGGTTACTGGTAACATCATTGTACACAGCAGCGACTGAATGGAATTCACATAAGTGTGCAATGCTCACTCTAACAAAGTCAGGGCATTTAACTTTATGCCTTCAGGTGTTCAATGTAGTCTCTGTAATAATATGTATCCTCTCCTCAAAGCATGAAATAAATGAGGCAACCAAGACAACTATAGACGTGATGCCATGTACTAGAGTCAACACCAGAAACAGTGGAATAGATTAAGTGTGCAGACGTCTCAGTAGGACTTGAGGTGGCAGACCATAGGCAGATAAAAAATATTTCCATTATCTCCCCCTCCTTCTCTGGCGCTGAGCTTCCCTATGCCCCTCTTAAACAGTCTTTTCACGTTCCTTAATGTCCTTCTATAACCAGGGTTGCTGATTCAGCCCTGCGTGGAGTGAGCGGCTTCCAGAATGTGGAATCAGCAGGTTCATCATGCAGAAAAGATGAAGAATAATATTCTGCAAGGGAACCAGGACCTAAAGTAGAACAAGGCAGACAGCATTTTTATTCTGCAATGCCCAAACACAAAGAATTGTTAAAATTCTTTGTGGGATTGATACAGTAGAACACAAAAACTGCATTCAAAAGGTAAATATTAAAGGACGTCTACCATCAAATTCTACACCAATATTTATAGATCCATGGACCACTAATCTTTTTATGCTTGTCATCCATGGTTCCAGATTCCCTCAGTGCTGCAGATGCAAAGCATTCCACTCTCACTGTGTGCCGAAACTTCCTCTGCTGCAGTGCGATTACATTAGCCCTTCAAGGTCATTTGCATAATTTTAAAAGTTGATTTTAGAAGGAAGGTAGCCATGGATAACAAATATAAGAACATTAACACAGTCACAGTAAGCCATGTAGGAGACACAGCAAACATACACGAGAATTGCACTGATCAAAGGAGACATCGGCCTCTTGGTATATCAGTACAGGATGCCAGATGAATTCTACCCCAGATCCCAGCCCCACTCCTTGCCCACTGAAAGTGACAACGTTTTCTAGATTATAAAATGATGGAAGTGTTGCAATTCCTGGCTGTGTGCCAAAACAAAATAAAAAAACGCATTATATATCAGCCACATTTCAATCCCTACAAATTGAACTTAAGTTGTTTCCTATAGTAGCCAGGCGGTGTAGGACAGAGGCGCTCTTGGACAACATTGGATCCCATTCCCATCTAAAAACGCAGAACTCCTTACTAGGTTAAATGAGAATGAGTTTAGTCCAATCAGCCTAAATAGGCCCTGGAAGCCTACCAACACATCTGAGCTAATTGAAATAATTGAAAAATACATTAAGTTATTTTTACGTCTGCTGATATTCAAAGTAGTATTTATTCATTATTGTGTAGGCTTATGAGCATTGCATTAGCCTCCAATGTACCTCCCCTTGTGCACGCACCGCTGCCTTCATCTCCTTGCACCTACAATACCATGTCAGTGTGTAACATGCTGTGGTAAACAACAGGCAGACAAACCTTCATACATGCCAAGATACAAGTCTGATAAGACTCACTTCAGTTCTCTGTGCATTGGTTCAGTGAAGTTGGGGGAAGTACACTTTGGCTTTAATGTACAAATATCTGTGATAGGTTCCCTTTAGGTTATCTAAACACGTTACGAAATGACCTTAAAATTTACTCCTTAGTGGTCATTCCGCAGGCATCAGAAAGCAGCGGGTGCATTCGGATGTGTATAATGCTGTGATTTTTAGCAGCTGCCAGGGGGTGAAGCAGTCCACTAGCATGTTTGATTGCCGCACCATGGGCAAACCAATGCTTCGGGTCCTTAATCTGCAACGGAAAGTCGTTTTCACTGATATTTTGTGTGCATAGGATTTTCATAAATCCCTACACTACAATGCTATTATATTACACAGCAGATTAAAAGGGGTTGGCCGAGATGGGTCTGCTTAAAAAAAAAAAAAAAAAAAAAAAAAAAAAGATGTACTTACCTT
Organism: Engystomops pustulosus; assembly: GCA_019512145.1. NCBI lineage: Eukaryota > Metazoa > Chordata > Amphibia > Anura > Leptodactylidae > Engystomops > Engystomops pustulosus. The sequence goes on along the minus strand of CM033648.1, from coordinate 55,806,856 downwards.
CCAGTGCCCTCCGGGTGTCCCGTGCGCCATGTAAACAAACATGGCAGCGGGAGCAGTGCTCGACTCAGCTTCCTGCCGGCCGAGGCCAAGCACGCCCACGCGTCCTTATTGACAGCCTTGTACATGCAGGAAAGGCAAACTATGAGTGGTGCTACTCGATGTGGCAGCTAACCAATGGTCAACTATAGTAAAATTCTTAGTGCAGACAGAAATTCACAAGATGCCCTGGGACCTCAGTTTCTGCCATGAAATCTGTAACTCATATGATTCACAGTTTTTAAATTATAAATGTAAATTTTCCTTCAGAATACAATACTTCAAGCTTCTCAAATGAATTTGGTAGTGGTGGATATGCTCTGCCATCGCTCCATACCACAGGGTTTTGGGACAGCTCTCTCCAGCAGACCACAGAAGTGAATGGAGGACTTGCTAAGCAATTATGACACTGCTCTATTTACATAAGGCATATAGAAGTTAACCTTAAAAAAAATATAAAATCAGTGGCATTGTGAATGGAATGACATAATCCAAGTCATCCTTTAAATGGTAGAATTATTGCCAAAAATTTGGCTTCAAAGTACAGTGTTTTTGTCATGTCAGAATGTCATCACTCAATGGACTTGGTACAAGTCCAATCTCTGAGACCTATGACGATCCAGAGGATGTGTGAATGTAGGACATTCCCTTTGGTAATCTTCAATGTACCATTGTGGTAGATGGGAAAGAATTCTGCAAGGGAACCAGGACCTAAAGTAGAACAAGGCAGACAGCATGTTTATTCTGCAATGCCCAAACACAAAGGATTGTTAAAATTCTTTGTGGCATTGATACAGTAGAACACAAAAACTGCATTCAACAAAAGGTAAATATTAAAGGAAGTCTACCATCAAATTCTATACCAATATTTATAGATCCATGGACCACGGTAATCTTTTTATGCTTGTCATCCATGGTACCAGATTGCCTCAGTGCTGCAGATGCAAAGCATTCCACCCTCACTGTGTGCTGAAACTTCCTCTGTAGCAGTGCGATTACATTAGCCCTTCAAGGTCATTAGCATAATTTTAAAAGTTGATTTTAGAAGGAAGGTGGCCATAGATAACAAATATAAGAACATTACCACAGTCACAGTAAGCTATGTAGGAGACACAGCAATCATACTCCAGCCTCTTAGTATATTGGTACAGGATGCCAGATGAATTCTACCCCAGATCCCAACCCCGCTCCTTGCCCACTGGCATTGACAACATTTTCTGGATTATAAACTATAGAGTTGTTGCAATTCCTGGCTGTGTGCCAAAAAAAAAACACATCCCACCGATTATATATCAGCCACATTTCAATCCCTAAAAATTTTACTTAAGTTGTTTCATTCGGTAGCCAGTCGGTGTAGGACAGAGGCGCTCTTGGACAACACTATAGCGCAGTGGTGGCGAACCTGTGGCACGGGTGCCAGAAGAGGCACTCTGAGCACACTCTGTGGGCACCTGGGCCATCACCCCAGCACAGAGTTTCCAGGCAGGACTACTGTAGTCCCTGGCCACCCAGTAGGTGTTGTGATCAGTGCTATTTTAAAGCTACACATCCTACCTGGGACTACAGAAGGAGCAAGGAGGTGCCTGGTAGTTCCTGCTCAGGGCCCCACAATTCTTCTTGTTCAGGGGACCCTTGAAGAAAGCTACAATGATAATCTGAATTTATTCTCTTTCAACTGTATCGCTGTCCTCAGGACGCCAATACAATTAAAAGCCGTGACAAAACAGGTAGCAACATATTACTGTTTAAATTGCCATTGTTGGCACTTTGCATTTAAATAAAGTGGGTTTGGTTGTAGTTTTGGCACTCAGTCTCTAAAAGGTTCGCCATCACTGCTCTAGCAGATCCCATTCCCATCTAAAAACCTAGAACTTTTTAATAGGTTAAATGAGAAGGAGTTTAGTCCAATCAGCACATCTCAGCTAAGTGAAATTGATAAATACATTGAATTTTTTTTACATCTGCTGCTATTCAAAGTAATATTTATTCATTATTCTTTAGACTTATGAGCATTGCATTATCCTCCAATATACCTCCCTTTGGGCATGCACCGCTGCCTTCATCCCCTTGCACCTACAATACCATGTCAGTGTGTAACATGTGGTGGTAAACAACAGGCAGACAAACCTTCATACATGCCAAGATACAAGTCTGATAAGACTCACTTCAGTTCTCTGTGCATTGGTTCAGTGAAGTTGGGGGAAGTACACTTTGGCTTCAATGTACAAATATCTGCGTTAGGTTCCCTTTAGGTTATCTAAACACGTTACGAAATGACCTTAAAATTTACTCCTTAGTGGTCATTCCGCAGGCATCAGAAAGCAGTGGGTGTATTCGGAAGTGTATGATGCTGTGATTTTTAGCAGCTGCCAAGGGGTGAAGCTGTCCACTACCATGTTTGATTGCTGCACCATGGGCGAGCCAATGCTTAAGGTCATTAATCTGCAACGGAAAGTAGTTTTCACTGATATTTTGTGTGCATAGGATTTTCATAAATCCCTACACTACAATGCTATTATATTACACAGCAGATTAAAAGGGGTTGGCCGAGATGGGTCTGCTTGCTGGGTGTACTTACCTTCCAGTGCCCTCCGGGTGTCCCGTGCTGCTGTCACTCCGGTCCATGTGGCATGTAAACAAACATGGCAGCGGGAGCAGTGCTGGACTCAGCTTCCTGCCGGCCGAGGCCAAGCATGCCCACCCGTCCTTATTCACAGCATTGTATATTCGGGAAAGGCAATAAACTATGTGTGGTGCTACTCGATGTGGCAGCTAACAAATGGTCAACTATAGTAAAATTCTTAGTGCAGACAGAAATTTACGAGATGCCCTGGGACCTCAGCTTCTGCCATGAAATCTGTAACTCATATGATTCACAGTTTTTAAATTATAAATGTAAATTTTCCTTCAGAATACAATACTTCAAGCTTCTCAAATGAATTTGGTAGTGGTGGATATGCTCTGCCATTGCTCCATACCACATGGTTTTGGGACAGCTCTCTCCAGCAGACCACAGAAGTGAATGGAGGACTTGCGGAGCAATTACGACACTGCTCTATTTACATAAGGCATATAAAAGTTAACCTAAAAAAAAAATATAAAATCAGTGGCATTGTGAATGGGATGACATAATCCAAGTCATCCTTTAAATGGTAGAATTATTGCCAAAAATTTGGCTTCAAAGTACAGTGTTTTTGTCATGTCAGAATGTCACTCAATGGACTTGGTACAGGTCCAATCTCTGAGACCTATGACGATCCAGAGGATGTGTGAATGTAGGACACACTGTCTTATTCCCTTTGGTAATCTTCAATGTACCATTGTGGTAGATGGGAAAGAAACAGCAGGAAAAAATTACCACAAAAAAACAAACAAAAAAAAAAAAAAAAAAAACAGTGCAGGACTACTCCAGTCTGAAAAACCAAAACTGAGCAATATCTTAAGTATTTTCCATGCATAATCCACACTGAAAAGCCATACATACACGTATATACACACACACACACACATATATGTATGCTCTCCTCATACTGTTGTGCATTTTTTGGTAAGCCTACATGGGAGTACAGCAGGTTTCCAGGATGTCAGCGCTAGAGATGTGTAGAAACAAAAACAACCTGCTCAATAAATCTCTGGCACAATGTCCATGCTATGAATTCCTCCGGGTTTCAAGACGAGTTTAGAGAGAAAAAAAAAAAATCCAGCACCGGACACCGAAGTCTAAAAATCTTCAAGTGTTTATTTCACATGCATAAAAACATATTACATGGATCAGGTGTGTACAGTAGTTATAGCCATGGAGAGCCATGATTATAAGGACGCATTGTGGGTTTGAACCACTTTGGAGATCACTCCTGTACGCAACTACTCCATGTAATATACTTTTATGGACAGGAATATGAAATAAACGCTTTGACAGCGTCCGATGCTGGATTGTTGGGGGTTTTTTTTGTTGCTAGAGATTAGTGGACTTTATGTCCGCCTTCGGCAGACACAGACATGATGATGGATTGGTGGGCAAATTGAATAGCCACAGCTATCGTCGGCCGTATCAATCTGAAATTTTATTTGGGTCACACGGCTGAACGCAGACCCAGACATCCATCCATTCATCTCTAGTCAGCGCTCATCTGTACTGTAGCACAGTGCTGCTCCTACACAAGGTTATAGCCAACAACTCGCCTCAGTGACCTGGAGCTGTACATTATCCCATTGTAGGATAATCTGTAGACACTGGCAAAGATGGACCCTCAGCAGAGGCAGCCGCTACATGCACTGGATGTCACAGCGCAGTCACATTTGTGTGAATGGATGAGAAGGGAGGACTCACATGGGGAAGTGTACACTCCATACAAGACAAGAAGACTGCACACATCCTTCCACTGCTGCTGGATTGTCACCATGGACATCCCCATGTAGCAGGGGAGGGAACTGCACAGAATCCGCAGCAGGATGTGTAACAAAGGCAGGTGTGTGAACAGGCCCCTAGACTAATAATGACGACTGCCAACACTCTGAGGACTGCAGCCACAGCACGGCGCCGTTACAGTGTGTTAGGGCAGTCCCTGCATTGACATGACATCAGGCTGGGCACACACATGGTTACATAACGCCATAAACAAGGCAAGCTGCAGCCATAACGACACCTGCGCATGTCCCGTCACTGGCGCAATGCTCGGCCCCGGCCCTGCCGCCTCGTGCACAGCGGACGCCGCCGCACACAGCCCCGCTCACCTGGTCCGACATGCTGCCTGCTGTCCCCGGTGAAGGTCCGGTGCCGCGAGCCGCTCTATCCTCCGGGCACAATAACAGCACTGAAGTCTCACACACGGCTAGAGTTCCTGTCTGAGGGACTGACGTCACTTCCGGAAATAGACCCCGCCCACGTGCCATGACGTACGCGACGCTCAGATTTGGCCTTCGTGTGGGGATGGCCCCTGGGACAGTTACTCAGGGCAACCATTAAAGCGTGGTTATAAAATTGCGGTCACTTTATCTGCCTCAAGGTGCGTTCACACGACGCGTTGCGTTTTTTGCGGTTTTGCGCTTTCCAAAGGCTTATGTAAACGCAATGTTACCTCAGCATGTGATCCTGGCAGAAGCCTTTGGGATGTGTCAAAAACGTAACACATCCTGTGAACGCGCCCTCACCAATGTGAACTGCAACTAAATCGCAACGGTCTTTTACGTTCTGACTAAAATTAAGTGTAATAATAATAATAAGTGTAATCTGAGTCTATGCCCAAATTTCTTTTTTCCTCAAATTTTCAAATTTTTTACTTTGCTCCAAGGTAAGAAAAGGCAGATATGTTATGGCCTTGTCTTTAACCCTTTAACAATCTGGCCCCCGTTTTTTTTCATTTCCATTTTTTACTCCCCACCATAAAAAATCTATAACTTTTTTTTTTTTTTTTACATTGAAAGATCTGTGCAAGGGCTTGTTTTATGCATAACAAATTGAACTCCATAGTGATGGTATTTAATATTCCATGCCGTGTACTGGGAAGCAGGAAAAAAATTCCAAATGCAGTGAAATTGGTTAAAAAAAATCACTTTGCACCGTTTTCTTGTTGGATCTTACAATTTCACTGTGCGCCCCCAATGACATGTCTAGTATACAGCCAGCCCATGCCCCACTATATAGCCTGCCAGTCCATAGTATACAGCCAACTCATGTCCCAGTAAATAGTCTGCCAGTCCACAGTATACAGCCAGCCCCTGCCCCACTATATAGCCTGCCAGTCCATAATATACAGCCAGCCCATGTCCCACTATATAGTCTACCAGTCCATAGTATACAGACAGCCCATAATATACAGCCAGCCCATGTCCCACTATATAGTCTACCAGTCCATAGTATACATACAGCCCATAATATACAGACAGCCCATGTCCCACTATATAGTCTACCAGTCCATAGTATACAGCCAGTCCATGCCCTACTATATAGCCTGCCAGTCCATAGTATACAGCCAGTCCCTGTCTCCGTATACAGCCAACCCACGCCCCAGAGGCTACACCAATATGGGCAGGATGTGACATTAAACCAGGAAGAACTGTATGTTAACCTGTGGCCGAGGAGTTAAGGCACATCCTCTGCTTCTTGTGGACCAGAGCAGGATGTGTGGCCAAGCCACAAACACATGTTCAGGAGCACTTATGTGATCCGGAGGATGCAAATGGGGAATCGGCGAGCCACAGAGGCGCACAGGGGTAGTGGAGGATGCACACATTAGCCGGATTATTATGTGGCAGCGCCAATCAGGAATGGAAAATTAAAGGCTGTGCACAACTTCTTTTGAGTCATAAGAGTGAATTTTATTAATGACAACCAGTGTTCCAGTAACGTTTTGGCTCTGTGGACCTTTGTCAAACACACTGAAATCTGTATTGTGTGTCTGTGATGAATGCTCCGAGCATGTTACTGCCTATGTAGGGTAGGGTAGTGTATGTAGTAGCACCATGCTCTGCGCATTCATCACAGACACACTATACAAACTTCAGTGTACTTGACAAAGGCCAAGCTAACCTCTTCCTGGACCTGACCATCCAGCCAAACTAAGCAATTGTGGCAGAAGAGCCTTAGGGTGAAGACACACATGGCGTTTTTGGGCCGTTTTTGGGCCGTTTTTACTAAGTGCGTTTTCAGATCGTTAAAAACGCATGCGTTAAAAAACGCATCCGTTTTTTAAAAACGCATGCGTTTTTTGAAAACGCATGCGTTTTTGTCCGTTTTTCCGAAATTGCGCAACGAAAATTGTTTGAATAACCGCTCACTGTTTTCTAGATCTCTGCTTGCTGTCGTTCTATGGCCGGCGCCACACGTGGCGCTTTTGTCTGCGCTTGCAAACGCAGACAAAGTCGCGCCCACCGGGGCGGGCCTCGGCCCGATCGCATCGGCGTTTCTATGGAAACGCCTGCGATCGGGACTCTGGTCAGGTGGTGGCTGCTCCTCCAATCACATCTCAGCTTACAGAGGACAGGATGTAACACAAGACATTGGATGATAGATTTTACATCATACACAGATTAACTTCTGCCTTGCCAGGCAGGATTCACCACTGCAATATCCCCTATGTCCTATCAGGACTATGTAGTGTGATGTGGTTACATGCAGGTGGGACGTATTCGCAAACACTCCTTCGCCATTGCATCGGCGAGGGTGTTGCACAAGCAAAAACGGATGACCTTGAAAACAGGTTGCGCAGAATTAATATTAGGCTGGTTGGTGTGCCAGAGAAAGTCTGTGGAGAATAGAGTACAAGAAATAGAAGACGCGTTGCCGCCGGTGATGAACGCGATAAGGGAGCAATCACAAGCTGTGCTAGCTCTGCAAGCAAAAACGGATGACCTTGAAAAGGTTGCGCAGAAATAATATTAGGCTGGTTGGTGTGCCAGAGAAAGTGGAGGGGCAGAACCCGGATGATTTCTTTGAAAAATGGCTTCTGGAGGAGTTTTGGCGGGAGAATCTGACACCGCTATTTGCAGTTGAGAGAGCACATAAGGTACCCACCAGGCCGGGACCACCGGGCAGACCACCGAGGCGGTTAAGAAATAATGGATCTTCTGTATGGTTTAGAGCACATGCAAAAAATAAGGGTTCAATCGAGATATTGTGCAGGACTTTAACAATTTTTACTATTACATTTATTTAAGAAATTCTCTGTGTTCCCGTTTGGCATTCTACTACCCTGCTGTTGTGACATTAACCCCTTCACGCTCCGCGGCGGATATATCCGCCACGGAGCGCAGTGACTTAGCGCTCAGTGGCGGATATATCCGCCACGGCGCTTATGCCGGCTCGGCTCTGGATCAGAGCCGAACCGGCATCGGGAAACACGGGGTGCCGGCTGTAACTAATAGCCGGCACCCCAGTGTAGGGCAGACCACCGAGGCGGTACTTATTAAGTTGCTACATTATAAAGATTGTGACAAGATATTGAGGCGAGCTCGTGATAAAGAGGACATTATGATAAATGGCGTGAGAGTATCCTGTTTTCAGGATTTTTCGGTGGAGGTTCAGAAGAGGCGAATGCACTTCATGGATATAAAGAAACGGCTGAGAGCGCTGGGGGTCTC